>NW_023608178.1:0-31086 GCF_013339725.1 Rhipicephalus microplus | reverse complement strand
CTCCACTACGGCGTCTCTCATAATCATATAGTGGCTAATGAAGGCCCGCATGCAACAAGGCTTAACGTCCTCACAGGAAAAGAACGCTTCATTTCCTACAACCCTGATTGTAACCGGGAAAGTTGTTGCGTTTTTTCTTTGCTATTCGGTCTCGGCGTAGTGTTCTTCGCGCTAAGGAAGCTTCATTCGTTAGGCAATCCTACCTGTGTGTGGCAGTAGGTTGTCTCTATAGTGGTTTCGCAAGCGTAGATCCTACAGTATACGAGGGTAATTGCAAAGATAAAAAAAAACGTGTTGCGCTTATTACGGACGCTCGCTCTCCGACCTAAACTCTGCAGGGCTTAGAAAGGCGTGATCCTATAACTACATGCGGGCAGCAACAGCCGCTACAATCGAAGGGATATCGAAATTGCGCCAGTTCTTCGGCGTGGCATTACGCAATGCGTCAGGTACTCAGCTAAATACATAGGCTTAGCGAGGCTAGTCGTTAAAACCGACGTTTTCTTTTGGATAAGAAGCTTCATCTAGCGGCCTTGTTTGATGCTGCCTGTTGAACAGCCCATCAAACACAGAAACGGCTGCTGTGAGAATCCCATTGAATCAATTGCAGTTAGACGTGTAAAAATTGAAAGTAGACAGACAGACAGACAGACAGACAGACAGACAGACAGACAGACGGACGGACGGACGGACGGACGGACGGACGGACGGACGGACGGACGCACAGGCAGACAGACGGACGGACGGACGGACGGACGCACAGGCAGACAGACGGACGGACGAACGGACGGACGCACAGACGGACGGACGGACGGACGCACAGACAGACGGACGGACGGACGCACAGACAGACAGACAGACAGACAAACGGACGGACGGACGTATAGAAACGATCAAAGTGCCTTTGGTTCCTTTGCATGTAATAACCGTAAAGTTTGCGCCCTTTGCCGCTGCCTCAATGCGGTCAAACCGAGGCCTCAGATGACGAAATCGCGCCCTGTACATCGAAGCTTGTCATAATAGCATTGCACTATAGAGGCTTGTTTGTTTCACGATTTTTGCCCCATAAACAAATTGTGAGTACCTTTTAGATGCGGAAGCATCTTATACTCGCGCCTTGTAGTGCGCCGTCCGCGCCGTCCGCGCCGTCCGCACCGCTTCTCGAACATTCGACAGCTGACGCGCGCGCATGCGCCGTCGCGCCGTCGCCCACTCTTCCACCATCTGTGCATCCCTTCCTCCTCTACACACCGCGCGTGCTTCACTCCTCCACCATCTGTGCACCCTTCCTCCTCTACACACCGCGTTCGACATCTACAATTCTCCTGATTCTCCAGTGGACGCGCATGTGGCGTCGCGCTTCGAGAACATTCAACAGCTGACAGTGCATGCGCCGTCGAGCTGTATATATACTCAAGGTCGGTGCTCGCTCGCTCAGTTGCCGCTCGTCGGTTGGTTTGTACGGCGCGTCGACGTCCAAGGTCGCGGTGAAATGAATCCCAACGAATCCACAAACACAATGATCGACGTCCCTTCGACCAGCGCCGCCCTTTCGCATACGTGTTAACCAACCACGTTAACAACCACGTTAACCAATTTAGCCATCGACCCAAGTAAGTCGCAATTTAACACCCCATTTCACAACCACGTTAACCAATTTATCCATCGACCCAAGTAAGTCGCACTTTAACACCCCGTTAACCAATTATATGCTCCGCATCCTCCTCAGTGTTCCCCCGAGGGAAGCTGCGGGCAATTTTTTTGTCTTACACTTAATCTGCTCCTGTGCAAAGGGCCAGATATGTAGCCTGAGAGCCTGAACTTCTCGTCAAATCTTTTTGTATAACAACTAATTTGAAGTTGCAATGAGTTTCGCAAATAAATTCTTGGACTACATTGTTGCTTACTCCCATAAAGATTGATGCGATGACATGAGGTATACAAAACTAGGCTTGCTCATGCTGTGCTTCTGTGCGCCCTCTGTTAGGTTCGCTTCATCTATTCTTTTACCCCCTGGAATTTCTACTGCTCGCATGCCTATGTACGTTTCAATTTGATAAACTCAATATTCTGGTTCTTGATCCATTCGATAGTTTCACACAATAAGGGCAAAATAACGGCGTTAATTTTTCAGTGTAAGTGCAAATCTAACAACGTATTAGGAAATTTTGAAACTGCAACTTGAACACGTTATTTAACGTAACTGTAACTGTAACACTGTTGCATTTTACCAGTAACAGTTACAGTTACTCGTGCGTGAGCTGATTCGACTTGTGTCCCTGAATTTGTACGTTAATTTTATCGCTCTCCCTAACCATTTGACGTTCTGAGACACGCCTCTTAGCACCACCGCAGTGGTGTATGTGGAGCTAAGGTACTCGGCTGCTGATCCGCAGGTCACAGGATTGAATCCCGGCTGCGGCAGCTGCATTTCTGATCGAGGCGGAAATGTTGTAGGCCAATGTGCTCAGATTTTGGGTGCACGTTAAAGAACCCCAGGTGGTCGAAATTTCCGGAGCCCTCTTTTATGGCGTCTCATATAAACATATGTTGGTTTTGGGGCGTTAATTCCCACATATCAATAAATAAATAAATAAATAAATCAATCAATCAATCAATCAATCAATGAATCAGACATGCCTTTTATATCTTGTTCTCGTTCTCGTCGCTCTAAGGGATCATCGGCTATCTGTGCATGCCATGACGTGATCTGCCCACGTCAATTTCTTAACTGCGGGGCAGTTACAAGGACCTGCGCAGGTTGTCCCATATCTCGCATTGGCGTCACCAAGATGGTGCCACATTGTTCCTTGAAAAAAAAAAAACCTTATTTCTAGTGCATAGAATTGAATTTTTGGGAGACACAGAGAAAGTAATTCCTCACAATCACAAGGTGGGCTCCCCATTACACGAGCCCAATGGCGACCGTCGCAACTCGGCTTCTGTCGACCACTGCCTTCCGGCTCGCTAGTTTGGAGCGACCGATTCAGGACTGCCTCCTAGTCCTCTCAAGTGGTGATGATGGTAGTGGTTAGAAGAGGAGAAAGGAACCTAATTTCTGCATTATGGTCGGGAGCACGGTGCAGTGCCTGCGGGGAAGGGAAATGGGAGAAAAGAGGAAAGGAGAAAAAGATTAGGTAAGCAGTGGCACAGTAGTCTTCAGCACGAACAGCAGCCCGGAAGCAAGGGTAGGGGTGGCAAGGGGCCCGTTCTCAGCGGTAAGCCACGATTCCCGTCTCGTCCAGGAACTCCACCAGGCTCCGGAGCGCTGGTAGATGGGGACAATATGGGAAGAGCAAATGCTCCGGGGTGGTGGCAGGAAGGTCATGTCTCCGGTAGGCTGCGGTGACTCTCAGGTGGGTTTCGTTTACAATGCGCATAAGCCTGCAATGTGGCCCTTTTAGAAGGCCAGCGTATATTTGCCTGTGAACGCCAGCGTCGCCCAAGAAATAATTCGTTTGTCCGGGCCAACGAAGAGAGAGCGAGACGCCAATATCGGTAGTCAGAGGGAAATCTACGGAAGAGAGAAAGAGAGACGAAACACCACTGCCCGGTTGGGTGAAACGCGGTTGGAGCCTCAAACAGTGCGAAAATAGTGGAAAGGTAACGATATATTTGAAACAGACGTAATGGAAATAATTGAAACATTCCCTCTCCCCTCAGAGTGGGGTAACAAACCCGATGCTACTCTTGTGGTTGACCTTCCTGCTTTTCTGTGAATTCTCTTCCTTCTAACTCAGCTCAAATTGTGCGATGATGGCGCGATTGTAAACTTCTACTCCGCAAGATAAAGGCGAGAGTGTTTGATGCCTCATCTAACGCGAAAAGTAATTATCGGCGTAGAAGGCACCGGCGCAAAGCCATGAGAACACACACAAAAAAGTTAGCAACACCGCGAAGCCATGATGATGAATGACAAAGCTAAGTACCACTTAGGTCTCTGTAAAGCATACGTTGATGTCGTTAACAAGTATAAAGGACAGACAGATGCATGGACGGTTGGATGCGTGGACAGACATATATACAGATGGATGAATGAATGAAAAGATGCACAGAACGAGTACGGTATATTCTTAAACCTGTGTATGCGCTCTGTAGACGGTATTCCGCACAGATTTTTGGCAGTTGTACTTCGACTAGGGCCTCGAGGACAACGGTCGGGCATTATGTGACTTAAGGTGTTTTGCCCCCAAAAACATCATGCGATGACATGATATTGACGTTAATGATTGGGTGAAATTTGTGGTGTATACAGTTATGCTATCACGATGAGGTCACTATCACTTCCCTTGATGTCTCGTTCCATAATGTTTTGTCGCGTGATAACATCGCTTTGCTTAAGGTGGGTCAATTTAGGAAACCCTGTGGAACAACGTAAGCTGGAGAAAGCTTCCAACGCCTCCGATCGCGGAAGCAGTGCAAAACTGCCGTATACGTGCAAGGAACCCTATTGCAAAAAAACACACACACAAAAAGCGGCATCCCTATCGTGGTGCCAGTAAGTTTTTCGAAACTGTTACCCGCTGGAGACACTGGTACACGCTGGCATTTACTGGTATTTCGCCGGGCGCACTGGGAAATAGCCATGTCTCACTGGTAGGGGCACTGGCTTATCCGCTTTGATGCTGGTGCACACTGGGAAGTGCTGGGAGCGCTGGAATTTTCACTAGCAAGCGCTGGTGAATACTCCAGCATGCACTATTTCAGCCAGCACGGCGTGGACATTTATGTAATGTGTGCCATGGTATATTTCGGTGTCGTTGAGTATAAAATGCTTGATCCGATGGCATGGACAGATGCTACCTTAACAGATCCTGAGCATACTTAATCTTTGCGGTGCACGTATGCACCGCAGCAATTATTGCACGTTTTCCCCATGCCCCCACGTATACCATATTCGCATCAGTCGTGTATTGCTGCAATGATTCCATGTTGCAGGGTTTACAAGCCTAAAGCTGTACGCCATTCTTAACAGAAGAAATAGTTTATGCCGCCAAGTTGACGAAACGCAAATGAGCTTTGTTGATCTCTTTGCAAGGTTTCCCAGCAGTGGCAAAAGAAACAGTGGTCGTTCGATTCCGCCACACCGCATATGGATGTATGACCATGCTTATACTTCTATTTACTTCAGGTAACAGTTAGAAATGTTCCGAAGCTCAAATGCGGAAACTTCAATCATGCCATTTCAGTGCCCCGAGAGCAGTCTTACCAGTGCCCAGCACAGCGAGCAATAGGCCTATCGTGTCAGCCGCGTCGGTGTACATATTACCAGCGCTTCTTGCTTTGTGTACGCACAATTAAAAAGCGTGAAAAAAAATTGGCAGCATATCCACGGCGTGAATGATGGAGAGTGGGGCGAAGCATTCGTCTGTCCATTCGTTCTTGCTTCCGTCCATACATGCGTCCGTGTGTGACCGTCCATGCGTCCATCCGCCAGTCCGTGCGTGCGTCTGTTCGTGCGTCAGTCCCTGCGTTCGTCCATGCATCCACCCCTGCGTCTGTTCATGCGTCCATGCATGCATTTGTCTGTGTGTCCGTTCGTCCATCTATTCAACACTCCAAGTACCACCATCTTGCATCTTTTCATCATATATTCCGCATATGCACCGCCATCCAGCGCACATTCCAAGGACTAAACGAGAGGTGGCACACGCACACTGTAACGAACGACGGACCGATCCCGCCGAAGCCACCACTGTTGCGAAAGACGGTGACGCCAACACGGTCCCGAAGGCGCCACTGCTTTCAACTCCGCCGGGAAGGTCACCAGCCGTTTGGTAGCGTATGTTTCTCAGCTCGCGACTGCTTCTGCGCCGAGCTGATAAGACGAGCGGACGAGACGAGGGTGAGTTAAACAAGGTTTATGTACAGCATATATACAGAGGCGTTACAATTTCGGCACTGGGGCCGACAGAGACTCGAAGAGCCGAGCTCTCCTCTCTAACACGTAGGTCAACTGTTCGCCTAAGACCGCCGACTCACACACATGTCGGCTCTCCGACAGGGGGACTCCTCTCACATAGGACCGCCGATTGCGACACGCCGCAGGGTTTTTTTTATATGCACCGGGTCCAACCAAAATTTCCAATCAGAAGCGCCGCTGGTCGTCAGGGCAGATTCCTCCAATGGGGTCGCCGCGCAATGCGTCAGACCACCAGACACGAGGACGCCGGCTCGCTGTCACGTGCGCGGCTGACTCAATGCACGTGGGCCAGAGAGGCGCCGCGCGTGTTCGCGCCGTTGAGTTGTTCGTGTCAGGCGGACTGCGGGCTGGCCTTGACCCAGATTGCCTTTTCAGAGGCACGGACGTTTGACGAGGACTCGCTGGCATAACAGCACCCCCGCTGCCAGACAATGCACCGGAAAGACGAGCTGCTTCTACGGGGCTCGGATGTCAGGTGCGCTCGTTCGCCAGGTCCCTCCAGGTTCGCCTCCAGGGCCGGAAACACATCCCATTTTTGACGACGGATCCCAGCTCCACTGGCTTGTCGCTACAACTTGTCGACCAGCTTCACTCGTCTCTTCTGACCACCTTCGGTTTCAGCACTTGTCGATGGTTCTGCAACTTGCTAAGAACGGTTCGACAACAAACAAAACACGACACAAGCAAGTGCCCTCGGTCACCGACAGAACACCAGACAAAGTATAGTACAACATATACCTATCTACGTGTCTATCGGAATTTTGTTCCCTCTACATCAAGAGGCACATGTGGGACACAAGACTCTTAAAGTAAGAACTTGAATTTTTCACACTTACAACAACGCAACGAATTAGAATACCACATAAAGTTAGTTGGCCCCGTGAGATCGCATTGAACGAGAGCGCTCAGCCCAGGTTGTGATGAGGTCAAAATTTTGCCCCGAATCGCCAGCGAGAAACCGAAAGGTTGAGAAGGTACTAGCTAGAACGCACTGCTCAATGCACCTGCATTAGCGTTTAGCTTCCCCCCCCCCTTTTTTTGATAGCGAACGTCAAAGTTGCGCTGTGGAGCAACATGCTCCACCTCAGTAACCGGCCACTTTTAGGCGACGATACCTATGCGGCACCAAGAGCGGCTCACACTTGCGACGTTGCACAGGGGAACAACGATTCGGCTTGCTACTGATTGACTCCTCACCGCTTAGCTCGATATCGTGTTCGATCACCGTCGTGTCTCCGGGACGGTCCGACAACACATACCCAAACTCGGAAACAATCTTCTCAGGTCCTCTTTCTCAGGTCCTCCTTCACTTAAGCTAGGCTCTAGGTTTACCTGCTCCCGGATTACTTTCGATCCCCCTTCAGTTACCTCACTAGAACTCAAAATTTCTGCTTCCTCTTCCTTTGAAGCATTCAACAACAGATTTACGACCGCTTGATGTTGAACGTATGGTTTCATCAAGTTGTGAATTTTGTCCAGCCGCCTTCCTAATTTCACTTCATAATTTGTATCGCAAGGCTTCGATAATACTTTGGCGAGCCCTTCCCAATCAACTCAAGCTTGTTCTTTTTGAACGGCTTCAGCAGCATTACCTGACTCCCTACTTCAAAAGCACGCTTCTTCACCGATTCCTCGTAGTGCTCCTTCGACAGCACTTTTGCCGCGTTTTTCTGGCTTTCCACTAGCGCTTCAATTTGGCTTTCCACTAGCGCTTCAATCGAGAGATCCTCACGCTGCTCTCGAATGAGCGTCTCTCGACCAACTCTCGGCAGCTCGCTCCAACTTTCCGCTACAGGCGAGAGCGTTGCAACCCTCTCGCTCTGACTCAATGGCGCCATGTCGTCTCCCCTTTCTACGGAAACCGCGCCGGTCGGTTCGGCGACGGGCCGCTCGCGTGACTGCTCACATGACTCATGCGGAAACTTTCCTTTCTGGGGTTCCGTCGACCCGCCGACAAGGTCACTTGAAAGTTCACCGAATTGAACCAGATCAAGCTGCCGAGATAGCTTCCGCGCTTGCGATCGCGTGAGGGCCATGCACGCAAAGTTGGGGAAGAACGATTTGCCCTGTTCTTTGAGGAGCTGCTCTGAGTTGTTGGAGAAAAGATAAGGAAAACGATCGTTTAGCGCGGCAGACACAGCCGCTTCGGTGCGAAGCTTACCGAACGGGCCTTCAATGACAACGGTGGCGATTGGTAAGCGAACACTCTGCTCCTCGGCGACTTGCCTGATCCACGCGCATTCTCCTGTAAAGTCATCCGGAGACACCACTGAAGGATGGACAACGTCCATGGTTGCCGCTGAGTCTCTAAGTGCTCGGCACGTTTTCTCATTCGCCCTAATTTCTTGGAGATACGGCTCCAACAACCGCATGTTTTTTTCTGATTCTCGGATTGTTGCGAAGGCAAACTTTTCCTGACAGTTTCTCGCGATGTGTCCTTCCTTTTTGCAGTTGTAGCAGATTAGCGGCTTCCGTTTGTTTTCCGATTCAAATGCCTGTGTGGTAGAAACCTCACTCGATTTCTCCGCTTCTGTTTGCCCTTTCCCTACACTGTCCTTCGTAAGAGACGGGTCCTTTTTGAAATTATGGTGCGGAACGGGTTTCCGTTGATCAGGTTTCCTTGAAAAGCCCTCTTTCCTTTCATCCTTTTCAACGCGCACTGCCCTGCTATGCAACTTTCGGCGAGTATAATACTCCTCAGCTAACTCTGCTGCCTTGTTTAGCTGTACTTCACCAAGTTTGTCCTGCAGCCAAAGTTTGACATCCTCCTTGATGCAGCGGTAGAATTGCTCCAATGCAACGCATTCCACCACTTTATCGCGGTCGTCATACACACCTTCGCCCTTGAGCCATTCAATCAAATCGGCCTTAAGACGAAACGCGAAGTCAACGTGTGACTCATTCCCCTTTTTAGCATACCGGAACCTTTGCCTGAAAGCCTCGGGTGACAACTTATAACGTCTCAAGAGCATCCTTAACCTCGTCATAGCTCTCAAACGCTTCTCTCGACAAGCAAGTTATCGCGTCGGACACTTCGCCGGGAAGAAGAGCTAACAGGTTCCGCGCCCAAAGACACCGCTCCAAAGCGTTTCGCTCACAGACGTGTTCAAACTTGACGAGATACTTCGCCATGTCCTCGCCTACTACGAACGGTGGCAGTTGGTCCCGAATTCTAAAACCGCTGACCTGAATCGTCGGAGAAGCTACGCTAGGCGCCTGCGAACACTGTAGGATTGCCAATTCTAGTCGTTTCAACTCTAGGCGCTCTTGTCTCTCGGCCTCCTCGCGCTCGCGACGTTCGCGCCTTTCAACTTCTTCACGTTCGCGAGCTTCGCGCCTTTCAGCTTCTTCACGTTTGCGAGCTTCTACTTCTCGCCTTTCAGCCTCCTCACGGCGTGCTTTGATATCCACCCAGGCCTCATCGACTTCCTCAGCCGACACTCCCTCATCCTTCATGATCTCAAGGATCGCTTGCTTTCGTTTCGCACGGCCCAAAGTAATGCCGAGTTCCTCACAAATTTCGATGAGTTCCTTCACTTTAAGGTTCTCCATCGTTCACACTAGCCTCTTGCTGTTTGCCCCTGTTAAGAATCTACTTGCCGTACCCACTATAAGCCTACTAGCAAGACGCGCAAGCAATTTTTCACACTCCCGTGTTTACCCCCTCTGCATTAACTTGGTTTCAAAGCGCTTCGACTTGGCTTGAAACGATCAAAGCTCACTTCAATGCTTCACACAGCCCTTCTCTAAACTACTACAACCTGAGCTAGAGTAGTCTGGTGAACTGAGGGGAAAACATCAGGCACTCACCGCATCGATGTCGCTGACGCCGGCCGATCCCGCAGCTGCCAACCACTGTTGCGAACGACGGGCCTATCCCTGTTGCGAAAGACGGCGACGCCAACACGGTCCCGAAGGCGCCACTGCTTTCAACTCCGCCGGGAAGGTCACCAGCCGTTTGGTAGCGTATGTTTCTCAGCTCGCGACTGCTTCTGCGCCGAGCTGATAAGACGAGCGGACGAGACGAGGGTGAGTTAAACAAGGTTTATGTACAGCATATATACAGAGGCGTTACAATTTCGGCACTGGGGCCGACAGAGACTCGAAGAGCCGAGCTCTCCTCTCTAACACGTAGGTCAACTGTTCGCCTAAGACCGCCGACTCACACACATGTCGGCTCTCCGACACGGGGACTCCTCTCACATAGGACCGCCGATTGCGACACGCCGCAGGGTTTTTTTTATATGCACCGGGTCCAACCAAAATGTCCAATCAGAAGCGCCGCTGGTCGTCAGGGCAGATTCCTCCAATGGGGTCGCCGCGCAATGCGTCAGACCACCAGACACGAGGACGCCGGCTCGCTGTCACGTGCGCGGCTGACTCAATGCACGTGGGCCAGAGAGGCGCCGCGCGTGTTCGCGCCGTTGAGTTGTTCGTGTCAGGCGGACTGCGGGCTGGCCTTGACCCAGATTTCCTTTTCAGAGGCACGGACGTTTGACGAGGACTCGCTGGCATAACAACACTTTCTTACGGCTTGCGCTTCGGGCCTGCTTCCCACCTTTAACCACCTCGAGTTCATGGTGAACTAGTTCACTGTATTCATGGAACTGCGGCTCAACGCTCGCTCAACCTTTCTAAAACTAAGGAGGTTACTCCCAGCGAGTATAACGTAGCAACCCTTTATTGTCAGATAGTGCTTAATGTACATGCTGATGGCTGCTAATGGGGAATGAGAGACAGGAGCATTCGGCTTTTAGTGAACGCGAATGCCGCGAACTTTTCATTGTTCAACAAAGCACAGGAGAAATCTCCCACCGGCACCACCTTGCAGGTCAAAATGTAACACTTGTTACACACTACGACTACGACTACGAGGGACAAATGGGTGCCGCTTTAAGGAGCTTTGGCCCTAAAACATAGATAACGATTTGGAGTACTTCGTGCTCTACTATGAAAGAGCACAATGCCGTCCCGTGGGTGAGGTTAAGAGAGTGGTTAACGAATTAGAGTACTAGGTACTCTACAATGGGAGAGCGTAGAGCCGTCCCGTGAGTGAAGCCACACATGCTCAAATAAAATTAGCGGTCTCAAATCCGGCGAAGTTGCGCTACTGAACGCCTATCCACTGTTCACAAACGCGATATGTTTTCCAGTTATTGTGATGACATTTAACTGCTTCACTTGTTTCAAAATGTTTAACGCTACAAAATACTGCTATGAAAGAACATATCTTCATCCATACTGAAGGTCTATTAATGTAGTATGTTAATCACACACAAATAAGACTCGAGAAATCTTGAAACCTGAATTCGAAATTATGCCCTCGTACATAAAAGAAGCTTTTTTATAGAGCGATTTCAGAGAGAGAGAAAAAAATGGCAGCATATCCACGGAGTGAATGAAGGAGAGTGGGGCGAAGCATCCGTCCGTCCATTCGTTCTTGCTTCCGTCCATCCATGCGTCCGTCCGTGTGACCGTCCGTCCGTTCGTCCGTCCGTGCGTGCGTATATTCGTGCGTCCGCACGTCCATCTGTGCGTCCGTCCCTGCGTTCGTCCATGCATTCACCCCTGCGTCCGTCCATGCGTTCATCCGTCAGTGCAGCCATCCGTGAGTCCGTCCATGCATTTGCCTGTGTGTCCATTCGTCCATCTAATCAACAATCCAAGTACCACCATCTCGCATCTTTTCATCATATATTCCCGATATAGAAGCACCGCCATCCAGTGGACATTCCAAGGACTAAACGAGAGGTGGCACAGGCACACTTTCTTACGGCTTGCGCTTCGTGGCTACTTCCCACCCTTAACCACCTCGACTTCATGGTATATACTAGTTCACTGTATTCATAGCACTACGGCCCAACGATTGCTAAACCTTTCTGAACCCAAGGAGGTTACACCCGGCGAGTATAACGTATCAACCCTTTCTTGACAGATAGCCCCGCCATGGTGGTCTAGTGGCTAAGGTACTCAGCTGCTGACCCGCAGGTCCCCGGCTGTGGCGGCTGCATTTCCGATGGAGGCGGAAATGTTGTAGGCCCGTGTACTCAGATTTGGGTGCACGTTAAAGAACACCAGGTGGTCAAAATTTCCGGAGCCCTCCACTATGGCGTCTCTCATAATCATATGGTGGTTTTGGGACGTTAAACCCCACAAATCATCTTTCTTGTCAGATGGTGCTCAATGTACATGCCAGTGGCTGCTAATGGGGAACTAGAGACAGGAGAATTCAGCTTTTACTTTTTTACGGTTTGCGCTTCGTACCTACTTCCCACCTTCAACCACATTGAGTTCATTGCATAGACTACTTCACTGTATTCATGGCACTGTGGCTCAACGCTCACTAAACCTTTTTTAAACCAAGGAGGTTACGCCCAGCGAGTATAACCTAGCAACCCTTTCTTGTCAGATAGTACTCAATGTACATGCCAATGGCTGCTAATGGGGAATGAGAGACAGGAGAATTTGGGTTTTAGTTAACGCGCACGCTAAGAATTTTTTATTGTTCAACAACGCACAGGAGAAATATCCCACCGGCACCACTTTGCAGGTCAAAACGTAAGACTGGTTACACACTATGACTACGACTACGACTACGAGGGACGAACGGGTTCCGCTAAGATCAAAGTCCGAGCAAGCCGTTTCGCCGCGCCAGTCGCACAGCCGGACCCGGGGCCACGTCACGCTGACGTTGCCCCACCGGTCCCCTTCAAGGAAAAAGGAAGCAACCTGTGGCAGAGTCGTCGCGCCCTACCGCGAGCGGCCGCCGCCCCCTGGATTCGGGTCTCCCGCCCGGAGCCCCCCTCGCACCCCCACGCCAGGCATCACAAGGTCCTCGGATGCCGTCTGCTGCCCCGGAAGCCTTCTGCCCTGGTGCCACCTGACGCTGAGCGGTCTCTGAGCCGCCCTGTGCACGATAGTGCAGAGAAATCTGCACACTATTAGACCAACAAGTCACCCTCCCTAGTCCCGCCGGCTGAGCACCCGCGAGACCAGCGGACACGCCCCCTTCAGACATGGCATGCCCAAGCACCCTCGCGGTGAGGGAGAACTGTTTTCTGTTCACCGCCACCGATGGGAACGTGTCTATTGACGACCTTATAGATGCAGTTGAAGAGACAGCCGGACCTGATAGTGTGTTAGTATTGCAACACATGGGGGCGCGAAGTTCCTTGTGTGTACCCGAAACGCGAGTCAGGCCACAAAGCTTATGGTCGCAGAGGGCTTCAAGGTTAACTGGGAGCTCGTTACAGTAGAAGCGGTAGGACCCCCAGTTACGTTTGTTAACGTATACCGCTTTCCAGCATATATACGAGACGAGGTCTTGATTAACACTCTTTCACAGTACGGCAAGATAAGAAGTGTTTCCTTTGCATCAGTTTCTAACCGACAAAACAAGCTTAATTGGGGTTAAAGTAGTGCGCATGGAAATGAGTAGGCCAGTCCCAAACTTCACAACCATCGCGGGGCACCGTGTCATGTGTGGATACCGCGGTATGCGCAGAGTGTGCGCAAGGTGTAATGAACCGGGGCACATGGCCACGGCGTGCGCAGCCGCTTATTGCAAGAGATGTGGTGTATTTGGGCACGACACCGAAGGGTGTGTTGAGGAGTTGTCACAGAACGAGCGCTAAAAATGGGCGCGCCGCCACATTCTTGCGATAACGCGCGAAAGAGACGCCGCGAGGTCAAAAGAAAAAAAAGAAAACAAACATCCAAGGCTCCCCGGGGCGCGCGCTCTCCTCTCGGAAGCGTGGCTTCGCCGACGAACCTCCTCACCCCACAACGGCGGTCGAGCAAGCGCTGGAAAGTTCCAGAAGGAAATAGGCGTGGTCATACCGAGCTGAGTCATCTGCCGCGGAGGGCATTCCAACCGTCTCGCCCTCTTCCCAGCCTTCGCTGCGTATCGCGCCGACGAAATGATGAGAACCTTCTGGAATGTCGCGCGGAAGGTATTTAACCGAGCAGCGGAGATGAGAGATCAGGAGAAGAGGGAAGTTAACGCCAGAGTACGAAGGGATTCCGCCGTGTAGTCGGCGAAGGTTTTGTCCGTAGGGACGAAGCAGGAGATGAAGAGGATTTCCACCTGAGGGGTGAAGGCTCGAGCTACAGGCAAGAGCGTGTGTCTACCGCTATCGAGCGAGGACGCGTGGCAACAGCTGCGTGTGTGAAGCCGACGTGTTTCCGGCGAAGAAGTTTGAAGCGTGGAGAGAGGCCAATTGAAGACGCGAAGTTTCCTGGAAGAGAAACTTCGAGGGCGCGGAACGACAACAACGCTGGACTTTGAGTGAGTGATTCTCGGAAGAGTATCATCCAGACTTTTGTTCCAAGAACTTTGGACTGGATAGGTTTTCTATCTCTTTAGTCTTTAAGTGTCTTGGTTGTTCAATGCATGCGACTGCATTGTAGTGCGTATTGTTGTCTGTGTCCGTTGTTTCAAGTGTGGTTGATTGTACTGTGTAGTACGTTGTTTGTTTGGTGACGTATTGTATGTAACTATTGTGGAGTGTGCATTCTTGTGTATTGTTTTCGATCTGCCATTTTTGAGAATATAATATTTGTTTTGTTTATCAACTCTCGGCTCTGACTTGTTCTTTGGGCCACAGTCGGCGTCCGCTGGCGCGCCAAAAAGGACCACTTCTAAATTGTCCACGCTTTCGTGGTGCGGTTCGGGGGGCCAACACTTCGGCCCTTGGAATTAGCCCGGCGATCGCCTCCCTAATTAACGGGACCTGTGTGACAATTAATCTGGCGTCCGCGACAGGACCTTTTGGTGCACAGTGTGTCCAAAGTAGTGAGAAAGAGCCTCGAGTGTTGATAGTGCTATCGGAACGATTTTGTGAGTTGTGCAGTGTTCTCGTTAACGAGTGCAGTGGAGTGTTCCGATAGACTGATTTAGGCAGATACTTTTTATACGCGGCAAGACTTTATTTGCGAGACACCATGGATCTCGAAAAGTTAGTAGCTCTTGGTGAGAAGATGGGTCTTTCTGGCGCCGAACTACGGAAGTGGGTCACCCAGAAGGAAAAAGAAGAAAAAGAGAGGGCCAAAGAAGAAAAGGCAGCTGAGCTGGAAAAAGAAAGGCTGGCGGTCGAAAGAGCCAAAGCGGAAAAAGAAGCTGAGTTGGAAAGAGAGAGGTTGGCAGCTGAGAGAGCCAAGGAAGAAAAATCAGCTGAGTTGGAACGAGAGAGGTTGGCAGCTGAGAGGGCGAAGGATGAAAGAGAGCAGCAGTTGAAGTTGGAGCTGGAGAGAGAAAAGCTGGCCGCTGAGAGGGCGAGAGAAGAAAGAGAAGCAAAGGAGCGACAGCTGAAAGAAGAAAGAGAAGCGGAGATGGCTGAAAGGGAACGGCAGCGGCAGCACGAGATGGAACTCGAGCGGCTCCGGTTGCAACAGCGAAGTGAAACTCCCGTCCAACCTAGAGTTGAAAGCAGCGAACGGGAAGATCATGGCTTCCGCTTGAACCCAAGCAAGCTGCTCGTGGCGTTTGATGAAAGGAAGGACGACCTTGACGCGTACCTTCACCGATTCGAGACGATTGCGAAGAGCCAGAATTGGCCGGAACATCAATGGGCAACTGCTTTGAGTACTTGCTTGAGTGGTGAAGCGCTCAGTGTGTACGGTAGGCTGACGCCGACCGATGCAGCCAACTACGCAAAGGTGAAAGCTGCTTTGCTGAAGCGATTTAGATTTACTGTAGAAGGTTTCCGGGACAGATTTCGGACAGGAAAACCAGCTGATGGTGAGACGGCTACACAGTACGCCGCCCGACTTAGCCATTATTTCGACAGATGGATTGAACTTTCAGGGACAGCGCAGGAGTACGATGAACTTAGAGAGCTCCTAATTAGAGAACAATTTCTTACTAGTTGCCACCCAAGCCTGTCGCTGTACTTGAAAGAGAGGAAGGCTGAGTCACTTGAAGGAATGCTTGAATTGGCTGATCAATTCTTGGAAGCGCAAGGTGGAACTAATTTGGCCAAGGTCAAGAAGGATTGTCCCGATGATTCGAAGAAATTGGCTCCCGAAGAAAAGAAGCGTGCACCAGAGAGCATTCCGCGATGTTTTCTGTGCAACCGAGTGGGTCATCGCGCGAAAAACTGTCGAACGATCTTTACGAGCCCTACGGGTGTAAAATGTTTCAAGTGTGGTCAGACTGGGCACAAAGCAGACGCTTGTCGGAACGGAGTGAGTCAAACTCACCAGGTATCCTGTGTGCAAGCGGCACCGAAATCTGATAATAATGCCGTCACCGATGGATTCGTAGAGTTGAAGAATGGGGAGAAAATTCCTATTGTGGGTGCTGTAATGTCAAAACAGCTAACCGGTGTTACGAAGGGAATGCCAACGCTGCCTGGAAAGGTTGCAGGCAAGAAGATTACGGTTCTAAGAGACACCGGTAGCTCCACGGTTATCGTGCGGAGAAATTTGGTACGGGAAAGTGAGTTGACAGGCAGAACGAAACCGGTTTGCTTAATTGACCGTACAGTTCGGATGCTTCCCGAAGCAGAGATTGAGGTGGAAACCCCGTACTTCAGCGGGAAGGTTACCGCTCTATGTATGACGACCCCCCTTTACGATCTTGTCATCGGAAACATCGACGGGGCGCGAGGACCGAATGATCCGGAATGTTTGGGAGAAGACCCTAAGACAGAGCCCTCGCCAACCCAGCGACCGCGAGATACAGTGGAGGAGCAGCCCGTGACGGATCTCACTAGAGCCCAAGGTGAAGCCGTGGCGCAAGAGACAGTGAATGAGAAGATGATCGTGTTGAATGAGTTCAGGTGCCGAGCAACTGGACTTACGTCGGCACGACCTCAACCGACCGACAGTGTAAAGGAGACGGGGTTGGCCAGCCGGGCAAAATGTAGAGACATGACCAAGCTGGTAAATAAACAGACAGGACCCGTCGAATGTTATGACCCTTTAACAGTGTCAGAAGTGACAATGATGGCTGAGACGCCGCCTCAGATATCGTCGTTGGAAAGGGCTCGCCGACAAAGAACGTGGAAACACAAGGAGAGATCGAGCGAGCACCGCAAGAAAGGGCGCAAGCGCCGCTCGGAATGCACCGGATAGGTGTCGAGGTCGAATCTGAATGTGTTTGGCAGTGCTGAGTGCCATATGTTGTGTTAATGTCCTTGTTGTCCTGTGTCGCAACTGTAGTTGAGTGAGTCAAAATGTTTGTTTCGGTAATGTGATGTATAGTATGATGTGAGTATAGTAATTGTTGTAATGAGAGAACTTTATACATTTGTATTGTTTGGAATGTGTGATGAAGTGTTGTAGTCATGTACCTGTCGCTATATTTCATGTGTCGTGGAATTGAATTACAATGTACAGTTGTATTGAGGATCTATTGTGAATGTGAAGTGTCATGAGCGACGGTTTGTGTTACAGTCTTTCAGAGTGTGTGTTGACTGTTCGCGCTCGTTTGTGTGGTTTGGAATATTATGAGATAATATTCTTAAAGTGGGGGGCAGTGTCACAGAACGAGCGCTAAAAATGGGCGCGCCGCCAAATTCTTGCGATAACGCGCGAAAGAGACGCCGCGAGGTCAAAAGAAAAAAAAGAAAACAAACATCCAAGGCTCCCCGGGGCGCGCGCTCTCCTCTCGGAAGCGTGGCTTCGCCGACGAACCTCCTCACCCCACAACGGCGGTCGAGCAAGCGCTGGAAAGTTCCAGAAGGAAATAGGCGTGGTCATACCGAGCTGAGTCATCTGCCGCGGAGGGCATTCCAACCGTCTCGCCCTCTTCCCAGCCTTCGCTGCGTATCGCGCCGACGAAATGATGAGAACCTTCTGGAATGTCGCGCGGAAGGTATTTAACCGAGCAGCGGAGATGAGAGATCAGGAGAAGACGGAAGTTAACGCCAGAGTGCGAAGGGATTCCGCCGTGTAGTCGGCGAAGGTTTGGTCCGTAGGGACGAAGCAGGAGATGAAGAAGATTTCCACCTGAGGGGTGAAGGCTCGAGCTACAGGCAAGAGCGTGTGTCTACCGCTATCGAGCGAGGACGCGTGGCAACAGCTGCGTGTGTGAAGCCGACGTGTTTCCGGCGAAGAAGTTTGAAGCGTGGAGAGAGGCCAATTGAAGACGCGAAGTTTCCTGGAAGAGAAACTTCGAGGGCGCGGAACGACAACAACACTGGACTTTGAGTGAGTGATTCTCGGAAGAGTATCATCCAGACTTTTGTTCCAAGAACTTTGGACTGGATAGGTTTTCTATCTCTTTAGTCTTTAAGTGTCTTGGTTGTTCAATGCATGCGACTGCATTGTAGTGCGTATTGTTGTCTGTGTCCATTGTTTCAAGTGTGGTTGATTGTACTGTGTAGTACGTTGTTTGTTTGGTGACGTATTGTATGTAACTATTGTGGAGTGTGCATTCTTGTGTATTGTTTTCGATCTGCCATTTTTGAGAATATAATATTTGTTTTGTTTATCAACTCTCGGCTTTGACTTGTTCTTTGGGCCACAGTCGGCGTCCGCTGGCGCGCCAAAAAGGACCACTTCTAAATTGTCCACGCTTTCGTGGTGCGGTTCGGGGGGCCAACACTTCGGCCCTTGGAATTAGCCCGGCGATCGCCTCCCTAATTAACGGGACCTGTGTGACAGGAGTGTAAGAGATGCGGCGGGCGGCACGGCACACGCGACTGTTTCCGCAAACGCTCGTACCTCGCGGCAGCGCGCGGCCTTCCACCTGAGACGCGGCCAGTTACTGGTAACGACCACCCCAGCACCTCTCACCCGCCTACCGGGACTGAACCGACATCAGGGCTTCAGGTCCTAAGACCGACCCAGGATTCGGCCCCACACGACAACGAGTGTCCCGGACCACTGGCAGTTCGAAGAACCCCGAGGGGCGGAAGACGCCCGCACCGAATCAGCGACCACCGCTCCCTTAAACGCAGGCTCCGAAGCGGGGGACGACACGAGCAATACTAGTTCAGATGGCAACCTGGACGAGTCGAGCGGCCATGAATCCGGCTCTCTGGAATCCACCCGCGACTCCTGGTATTTGTCGCAACCTGCAAGCGAGGAACAAGAAGTGCGAACACAGGCGCCGAGCCCAGAGAACGACGAGCCTGCATTCTCTGGTTCTGACGAGATTAGTTTCCCGCCACTTCCACCCCCGACGGCTTTCCCTCCCAACCCGTAGGAGGTGCCCATCGTAAGTTGTGGCCGCTACGTCCTGCCGGATACTGGCCACTTGAGCACGGACCAGTGCACCTCAATCGAGATGCAAACTGCCGGCGCAACCCTGACCGATAGGCGCGAGCGTTCGAGATCAAGGTCCCCTTTTAAGAGGCGAGGACAAGTCACCCGACGTGCCGTCGAGCCTACCCGCGAACCTTGAAAACAAGCCTCGGCGCTCCAAAGCACCCGTCTGTTCCAGCGACAGCGATGCCCCTCCCATTGCGAAGTCGCAGAAATTGGACGCACTGCCGACAGGGAAAGGGCACTTGCCCTCAAGCGCAAGCGAAAAAAGATAGGCTCTGCGCCAAAGCATCCTCCCTTTCTTTTCTTCTCCGTGTTTGCTTCAAGGCGAACACAAGAGCGGGCGCTGCGACACGGCAACACGGTCCCCCCTCCCCCCCTCCACCTCCTCGGGCATGCTCCGCTCTTTCTAACATTACGCCACACACCCCTCCCCCACGCTTGTTTCTGCTATCAGTGGTGGCCACGCCGCCTACTCCCTTCCCCCCCTGCTCCTTTCACCAGCCGAAGCCACGAAAATGGGTTTTGTTTATGCTTATCTGTTGCACAGCTGCCTGCTGCCCTTGCGACTAATCGGCACCATGGCTCCTATGACGCATCACTTAAACCACGGAGGGCTTTTTAGCCCAACTAGCAACCGCACCGCCAGCACCTTTACGCTCGGCTCCTTCGAGCGTGCCGCCCCTGCCCAAGCGGTCGCCCCCCACCCCCTCCTTCACCCCAAGTCTTCTCCCCACGCCCACTAGAGCAGATCATGTCAACTCTCATGTTCGCCACCTGGAACGTCCGCGGGTTTCGTGACAAATCGAAACAGCGAGACATTCTGACCTTCGCCCAAGCACAGAGTATTGATGTGCTCTTTTTACAAGAGACTAACTTCCGGTCGCCGTTAGAGGTCTCAACCTTCAGACGCGAGTTCCAGGTGGACGCCTTCTTCTCCCTAACTAAATCAAGGGCCTGTGGAGTGGGAGTGGTCTTTACTACGCGACGCTTCCGGCAAAAGGCGTTCTGCATCTTCGGTGCTGACGGCAGGTCGCTCATGTTGGACCTCTACATCAGCGAAAGAAGGATTCGGTTCGTGAACATGTACGCCCCGGCGACGCGGAAGAACACAAACATCTTCTTCCAACAGCTGCACGACCTTCTTTAGGAACCCGTCCCGCACGTCCTGCTGGGGGCTTCAACTGCGTCGTGGACTCGCAGCGCGACGTCAGGGGACCGGGCCGAGGGGGGTCCACGTACTATGCTAGGGAGCTCATGAAGACTCTTCGACACTTTCGGTTATCCGACGCGTGGCTGATCGCCCACGGCGACCTTTTTGTCCCAACTCGAGCCTCTCACAACACAGCCAGTCGATTAGATCGGACGTATCTCCCCGACTTTCTTCTTTCCTCGCTCGTGGCGTGCGAGGTTCCGGCAGACCTAGTGAGTCAGTCAGATCACCTCCCCCTTGTCACTACGCTTAGCGGCTCTCCTGGACTCCGTACTGATGACCATGGGTGGCGAGTGGACCCAGCGCTCCTGCAAGACGATGATAGTATCGAGCGCATTAGGGCGCGGTGGCGGGCCTCCGTGGCGAACGCCCCGGACCTAACCCCACGCTCATGGGACACCTTGAAAGTGGAGTGGAAGGGAATCCTTCAAGACGAAGGCAAGGCCAAAAAGCGCTGCATAACCGCTAAACTGAATGAGATCCTGCGCACAATACGCATCGTCAGGGGGGCGGAGACGATGACGACTTGCATGCGCGACTATCTGAACACCCTAGAGGTCGAGTATGCCCGGCTGCTTCAACTGCGCGCGCGCAGACCGCCTGGGGAGCGGGGCGCACCCGTTAACCATCTCGGAGTGCACCCCAGTGACACAACTGGGAATGGCAGCATACGAATTACCCGAGTGAAACGCCCGGACGATTCTTTCGCAACTGAACCAGAGGGAATTCGCGATGTCTTCTGCGAGTACTTGTCGGCCCTTTTTCGGGACGCCGACAGCAACGGATAAACTGGCGGAGAAGACAAGATTAGAGAGGTCTGCGAGCACCTCCCACGGCTGGGAGGAGAGGAGGTTGCGTTACTGAGCACGGAAGTGTCTGCAGAAGAGGTTAGGGGCGCGATAACAAGCATGCCTCCGAACTCGACCCCCGGCACTGACGGTCTCACAGCCAACTTTTACGCCACTTTTTTCGACGATCTAGAGGGAGTGCTTGTCGCACTGGCGAACATGGTGGTTACGAAGCAACTGAAACCCGAATCCTTTGGAGAGGGGAGGACTGTCCTCCTACTGAAAGAGGGAGCACCGCAGGAGGAGCTGTCGGCGTGGCGCCCCATAACCCCGTTGAACGCGGACTATAAAATGGTTGCTTCCATCCTTAATGGCCACCTTAAGCTCCTCTTGTCTTCCATCGTCGCTCCCTGGCAGTCCTGTGCGGTTCCAGGCCGCTCGATCTTTGCCGACCTTACCGTAACAAGGGATGCTTTCGAATACATGTCTGCCAAGTCCCTGTCCGGAGCCTTTGTCTCCTTGGACCAGGCAAAGGCGTTTGACCGGGTGCGCCATGGATACATGATCTAGGTACTCCACCAGTTCGGGTTCCCGACATGCTTCGTAGACACCATCGCCATCCTGTACAGCAACCTCACATGCCACGGCACCCCGACGAGTAACTTTGTATACGAGAGAGGGATCTGCCAAGGGTGCCCGCTAGGGACCTCCCTCTTCGTACTCTCGCTTGAGCCGTTGCTGGTGAACATCGACCGGAACATGCACGTCAGAGGCTTTCCGCTAATGGGGGAGCCCAACATTAAATTCTTCGCTTACGCTGATGATGTATCCCTGTTCGTCAGGGACCCGGCAAGCCTGCAAGCTTTTTGGCGAACATTCGCACACTATCCTGACGTCTCAGGCGCGGCCTTGAACATGAGGAAGAGCAAGGCCTTACCATTTGGAACATTCCCTCACGGCGCTCTGGGAGAGTTGGAAAGAGTCGACGCCGTCAAGGTGCTCGGCATATACTTTTGCTGCGGTGGCATCGCCGACCTAACCTGGCAAAGAGCGCTCGAGCGGGCACAGGATGCAACAGCACGCCTCCAACTGAAGGATCTCACGCTTCGTGAGAGGGCCATAGCCGCAATGACAACCATCTGCGCCTTTCCCTTTTATGTAAGCCGAATAGGAGTGATGCCTACCAAGACTGCGATGCAATTGACAAGTATGATCGGTGCCTACCTGTGGGACGGCAAACCCGCGCCTTTACGTCGAAGCCTCCTGCAACTCCCAGCTTCATAGGGCGGCCTCGGGCTCACGCATGTCCTGACGGCGAGCAAAGTGCTTGCCTTGAAGACCGCAAGGGCCTTGTTTCGCGCACCTGATTACGTGGGGAGGCCCTTAATGCGTTACTGGTGCAGTACAAACGCATCGTTCCTGAATGCCGACCGACCGCTCGCCCCACTCGCCGAGACTCCTTCCGTGTTCTATAAGGCAGCCGCAAACAAACACCATGCGCATGCTAGGAAAGGAGGCCCCTACGTGCGACGCAGATGAGACCCCACCTGCTCGCATTGTGGAAGAAATCACCAGCAACCAGATAACCCCGAGGAGAGACGACGGTCGCGGAACTGGAAGCGGAAAGGCAAAACAATTGGGCGTGCCATCCCTTCGTCCGCCCAAGACTTCGCATGGAGGAAAAACTGGGACGCCCTCCCAACCCGCCAGCGCCTCCACAAGTTTGGCATCACGCCTACACCCCGCTGTCCCAATTGTCGCGCGGATGAGACCCTGGCGCATGCCTTGTTTGAGTGCCCAGCGGCCCAACTGGTTTGGCGCCTGACTGCGAGGGATTTTAAAATCCGTCCTCCCCCTGCAGCCCTGAACAGAAACAAATGCGCCTTTGCAAAGTTAATGGCCCTCTGCACCATATTCACGGTCTGGAAGCAACGCTGCTTCGCTGAGGTTAGCCGCTCTCCGGTCAGAGCGGCCTTCCCGACCGTAGCTTGTATCCGCCACATGGTGTGGCGGCATCTCTCAGACCAACTTGAAGACAGCGGCGAGGAAACGTTTCTCCACCGCTGGCATACGAGGTTCTTTCTCCTGCAAAGAGGCAAGTTACACCTGCCAATAACCCCTTTTTAAGCGTACGCCAGCCACTGCGTCCCACAGTTTCCTGACCGGCAAACGGAAAGTGCCAATGCCCAACCCCTCCTGTCAATTGTATAATGATGTGTCTCGAATCTGTTCTCTGTACGGATTAACCCCTTAGTTCTCTGGAGCCCGAACAGCGGCGACCATTATCACACCCTTTTTCGCCTGTAAACGGAAATGGGCTCTTTTGCGCGCGGGCCGTACAGCGCTCTTGTAACCTTTGTATAACGAGTGTTTGAATGATCGCGCTTCTGTTGTAGTGTACAGTCTAAACGTGTTTTTGCTGTTCATCGGTGTGTTTACCGCGTGTGTCCGTGATAAGTGTCGGAGAAGAATTATGTATTTGATTACTTGTCAGAAGTGCAATAAACTTCCCTTTGTTTCGCCCCTAAAACTGTAAAGTATAGGTTAGACGTCCATGAACCTAAATTAACTACTTTGCCTTGTGCCGATGTGCGCACAAGGAGCGCTGACTATCGATGCGTCGCACTTTCAGCTACGCAGGCTGTCACCGAAAGCTGCCGACCGCACTTAGCCGGCACTGCTCTTACTGATGCGTAAAAACACGCAATTTTTAGTTGGTAAGTTGGTACCCCTTCGTGAACTAAGTCCTTGGCATACGTTTTCAGCGGATTGCATTAGTATCGCTTTGAACGGTTTTTCAGTTGTTGGTATTGATATAACTGCAAATCTGTACACTGCCACGCCCGCTGTATACTGCCAGCGGAGGCCAGTAAAACAGCTGTCGCTCGATATCGCGACTGCGGAAATGCATGTCTGGCAATGATTGACCTTCTGTTTACTTCCGGTACAATTTATATAACAGTTAGAAATCTTGCGATGCTCAAATGCCGAAACTTGAAGCATCGGAACTCAGCTGCGTCGAGTGGATGGCCTTACCATAGAGTGCCCGATCCCATCGAGCATTATGGCTATCGTGCCGGTCGCGTCGGTGTACAATACAACTGTTTGACATACAGCCTACGGAAAAAAAAGTTAAAGATTACCTCTCGTTTAGCTCCTAATCTTCTCTTCATATTGTGCATTTGTTGTCTTTTGATTTTTTCCTATTTTGTTCTATACTGTTTCGTAACATTGATCATCATGAGGGCTTGTACAAACATTTTCATGTCTCGCATCATTAGTGTGTACCGAAGGTAACTATTCTACCTATTGTGTTTTGATCGCCTGTGCGCCTGTTCTTTTTTGTTTTGTTTTTTTGCCTTTTCTTGTTACCTGTATTTGCGCATGTACCGCGGCTTTTCACCCCTGAGCAATGTATGGGTAGGGGGGCCTTTGTCAGGCAGTTGCATCTGCCTTTAGCCTCTTCATCCCAGACCATGACTGTCTGAATAAACTTCTTATCTATCTATCTACATGCTACCGGCACTTTTTGCCTTAAGTATGCACAAGTCTATAGTGTAAGAATGACTGTAAAGTATAGCTTAGACATCCCTGAGCCAAAATCAACCATTTCTCCTTGTGTGCGGTGCCCGCACACAGAGCGGCGACTATCGATGTGTCGTGCTTTCAGCAATGCAGGCTTTCACCGAAAGCTTCCTTCCGAGCACGCGATTTTGAGCTGGTAATTTCGTACGCCTTGGTGAATTAACACACTGTCATACTTTTTTCAGTGGGTTGCATTAGTACCTTCGTGGACTGGGTTACTTGGTTGCAGGTATTCATATAACTGGAAATCTGTGCGCCGCTTGCTCGAGAAAAATACTCAATATTCAACCGTGTGGGCGCATATGTACCGAACAAGTCATTAGAAATCATCTGTACATGTTGACCAGTAGGAAGTGCGACTATCAAAGAAAAAAAAATTTCGGCAGCAACAGCCGACAGCTTGTGGCTGCTCCTACGGTCAACTTGAGATTGTTCGCAGTTGATATTAGTCTCTTCGCAAAACTTTGCGCTCTTGCCAATATACGCAGGTCATTCGGTGCCCGGAAGCCATTCGCCAGTGTCGAATCAAGACGCAATTGTTATTTAGAAAAGAATAGCGCGTCATTCTTGATTTTGCGACCTGTAAACATGAAGTAGAACGGCGTGTTCGTAGGACAAATGGTAATTTTACAACCCAACCGACATGTTCTGTTTTGGCGTAGTGGGTAGAGTACTCAGTCTGGAATTCGAAGATGACGAGTTCAAATGCTGCCGCGAATGTGCGCAATATCGCTTCTTTTACGTCTATATTGATTTATTTGTGACGACTGTCACAAATAAATCCAGCATTGATCCAGCATTGATCAGCATTCTGATCAAGCCAGACTTAACGATGCATTGCACTCCATTTACGCCTGGTGTGAGAAATGGGACTTGAAGCTTAACGCATCAAAACGGCATCCATTACAATTACGAACAAGCAAAATCAATTATACTTCCATTATACCATTAACAACGTGTGTGTTAAAAAGACTACGCAAATCAAGTAACTGGGTGTCACGCTCACAGGTAATTTAAATTGGGAACCTCATATAGACAGCATCTGTAGCAAGGCGCTAAAGAAGTTAGTATTTTTAAAACGCAAACTACGTCATACTTCACCCTCTGTAAAACTAACAGCTTACAGAGCGCTTATCAGGCCTAAGTTAGAGTAGGGAGACCTATTCTGGGCTCCTTATCATGAATATTTAATTAAGAAAATAGAGGGGGCGCAAAGCCTGGCTTTGAGGTTCATTTATTCAAGCTATTCTCGTTTCTCGCGCATTGCTGCACTTAGCGAGAGGGTAAAGCTTAGGACACTTGCTCATCGTAGAACAGTTTCTCGTCTGAAATTCATTTATCAGCTATACCGTGGCCACTTAAAAAAAACACTGGAACGTTACATAACCTGCCCGCCCAAGCGATTTGATCGTATTCATCACAATAAGACATGTAGGCAACCAATCAGTGACCGGAACGTACATCAGTATTCAATATTCCCTCATTCTCTCTTATTATGGAACAAGTTACCGGGAGAAGTGGTTAATGCTGACACAACACAATCGTTCGCCCATCTCGTCAATAATCTATCTCTTGATTTTTAAAATGCTGCTATATCCTATTTATGTTCTTCATTGGTGCTGAAAATTGTTGTATTTTGGTATTGCTATATATTCATTAGATTCCTCATTCATGTTGGAAATTTTCGTAACTTTTGTACCGCTAAAGTGATTTTTTTTATCATTTTCACTGACAGTTATGTACCCATTTCTACTTGAGACCAGATAAGGCCTGCAGTACTTGTAAATAAATAAATAAATAAATAAATAAATAAATAAATAAATAAATAAATAAATAAGAGTTATAGCGAATGGTCACTCCCGTTTTAACCCTCCGAAGCCATTTTGCGCAGAGTGTACCCAGTGCCTCCCAGTAACATGCCACTCCAGCGTCCCAGTATCCAGCCCAACAATACTGGGCCAATAATCAGGGCCCAGTATCGGGCTGGATACTGGGACGGCCTCTGGGGAAATGAGAAATGCAAGCAGCTCAAAAGAAAAGGAACAAAAGCATAGACGCTTTGCCTCTATGTGTTTTTTTTTAGCTCGATGGGCTGTGCATTTTCTCATCTTTGAAAATGAGTCCTTGCCCGACATAACGAGTTTCGAGAGCCGAACCAAAGTCAGGCGTGGGGTGGCTCTGTGGTGGAATACTTGTCCGCCACGCGGATTATTTGGATTACGTTCCATCTTTAAGCGCAATTTTTATCTCATTTTTACTAAGGTGACATGGGTCTTTCTAGCACTCACCGCTTTTTTCGTCCTCTCTGGCATTTCATGCTTTCGTCGTAATTACTAAAAGCAACATGCAACTTTGCCTTGAACAGCGTACAAAGAATGTCTTTTCGGTCATTGTCCCGCAGGACCCCTGAATTCGGGGTGGCACTTCATAACACCACAATTAGAGGCCGTGCAAGATGACCGCGGTGCATTCTGAACGACCACTTGTTGCTAGGCTATAGCTCAGCTTACATTACAAGCGTGCATAGCAAGCCAGCACGGGGTCGTTGCGAAGCCTTGCTTTTTAGCCATCTCTTTTCCTTACCTACAGAACGCCAAAGGCGAAAATGGCCATTTTTAGCCGACCCGGAAGAAGGCGGCGACTGCTCGCTTATTCTTTTCTCGGCATTGTGGAGCTCCTTCAATTTCCGGGAAAACTTGGCACCTGACACGAGCATGCTCGTACGCCACGTCAAAACGTTGCGATCATTCTATGTATATGCTAAATTGCGGCAGCGTTCGCTCGAAGCATTGTTCAACAGAACGTTTTCGATTACACACCCTCTCCCTGGAAGAGGAGTTGGTTGCGAAACGCGAACGTCGTGCCCCGTCTCGGTTATACATGCGAGTGAAGCTGCTACGAGGGAGAGTGAATGGCTTTTCAGTGAACAGCCTTTGTGTCTTCGGGGATTTCCCGGGATTCAGAAGTTGTTTCCAGAATTATGTGCGAACGTTAAACAAAGAAGTAGGGACGCTCTGCACTATATCGTGGTGCGAAGACTGACGTAGCAGCATGGCTAGTGTTGTTTCTATGCTTACATATTCTTTTTATTTTCTTTCTTTCTTTCTCATTCTCTCCAGGTAATAGATAGCCCGACGAGATCCTCCCAGGACATACTTGGCCTGGACTTGAAAGAGGCATTTCATAACGCAATGCCCTCGACCGTATTGGCCTAAATGCTGGGACCACGTCTCGGCGAATGACCGTACAACTGTATACGTACGAGATCTCGCGAATAGAAAAGCCAAGGTTACTTTCGGACAGCTTGGTTCCGAGGAAACAGAATTGAGTAGCGCCGGTACACCACAGGGATCAGTGACATCACCCACGCTTTTCAACATAGTTCTCGTGTAGTTGCCAGCCAAGCTACAATAAATAAGGGCTCAAACACAGTCATTACGCCGACGACATTACGTTGTGGGTTACGGAAGGCTGTGACGGGCACATAGAACAGGCGTTGTTGCAATGTGCGATCTGTACTGTTGAGTGATACTTAAAAAACAGAGGCCTGAGCTGCTCTGCAGAAAAAAATCAGAAGATTTAGTTTACAAACCCACGCGAAGGAGCTGAAAGCCGAACGTGGAAGTAAATGATGATCCCGGTAGAGACATACGACTAACGACATCTGATGGGCAACTCGTGCCGAGGGTAGATATTATACGCGTTCTCGTCTTGCGTGTCGCGGCAAATGGCCACACTCACACTGGGGAGACCATCGGAAGACTAGAAAGCGCGGTTGCTCAGACCACCAGTCTACTAAAACACATATAGGAAACCGACACAGTGGGAGGAAAGAGGGCAATATGATAAGGCAAGTTACGGCCTTCGTAATGAGCCGAATAACGTACGTAGCATCCTACCTCAAATGGCACGTAGCGGAAAAGACAAAGGTGAAGAGTTCGATCAGGAAGGCGTAGATAGGGCTACCTATGAATAGAAGCACGGGAAATCACTCGATCTGGGTCTCGATAGCACGCTGAATGAATTTATAGAGACACAGACTATAGCGCAGTACGAGCGCCTCTCCAAAAGCACAATGGCAGACAGGTAGTAGAGAGTTTAGGAATCAGATATCACTCTGAGCATGGTTTCAAACTCGACGTACCGAGCAATGTATACTCGTCCTGCCTTTGCTGAAGAACATGCACCCCGAATACCACAGAAGTAGACGGGAAAAGAGAGCACAGGTCATACAGAGGAAGTATGTCAAATGTAGATAGGCAGTGTTCGTGGAAGCGGGCAAGTATGCGCGCAGGCGTGGCTTCGCGGCCGCTGTAAAATCATCAGAACGTTTGCAAGACTGGTGTCAAGGTATACACGCACGGGGCACGTGGAGACTGCAGTGTAGGTGGCTATCGCACTTGCAGTGACCACCATCACGCCTGAAAGGGTTATTGGCGATTCACAGACGGCAGTGCGCAACTTCGCCAACGGCCGCATCTTTCCCGATGCGTTGCGATTTTTCCTGGCGGGAAAAATTGAAATTAGGGATGTTTACGTGTTATGGGTACCCGCCCACTCTTCCTCGCTCCCCGGCAACAAGGCGGCGCACAGGGTGGCTCGAGGGCTTACGGACCGCGCCACCAGCGCTACCACCGCCACCTCGGCCGTGACGTCGAGTGAGGAGTTAGATGATTGCCTCACCAGTTTTAAGGATAATAATCAGTATTGCAGATTGGTCAGGGGTAAATATACGCCCCCACATCAAAAACTGAACATAAAGCAGGCAGTCACGTGGCGGCAGCTGCAGACCAGAACGTTTCCAAACCCGGTGATCTTGAACCTTTGTTACCCAGAGCTTTATGCGTCGCGCTGCAAGTTTTGCGAGGTTAGGACAATCCTGGAACACATATTATTGGTGTAAGTTAGAGGTGGGGCTCCAGACGGGGACGCAACATTGAAACAAACGCGCTCGGATAGCAGACTGCTAAGCCATGCCCTCGAAGACCCTTTGTGGACAGTCCAGGGGGCCGAGGCCACTGCCAGAGCTCAAGGATTTGTGGCCAACATTTAGGTGGGTATACCTACCCTGATTTCTTAATAACTCGCCAGGCGTATTTTTTCTTTTTTGAATAACGTTCCGTCTTTCTCTTCCTTTCTTTCTTTCTTTCTTTCTTTCTTTCTTTCTTTCTTTCTTTCTTTCTTTCTTTCTTTCTTTCTTTCTTTCTTTCTTTTCAATTTCCTTTTCTTTGTCTCATTTCTTGCTTCTTTTTTCTAAATCGTTCCGACTCTTTCTGTCGCTCCTAATATTGTTACCTAGTCCTGACGTTTACGAATGAAGCGGTTGGCGTGTTCAAAACGGTATTCTTTATTTGGGCGAACGCATGCCCGCGAAATGAAAGGTTATACTCATAGTTGGTCGAGGTAAACAGCGGAAAAAAGGAAGACAGAGTAGAGGAAGGACACAAGATGAGCGCTGACTTTAAACTGAGAAATGTAATGAAAACAAAATACCGAACATACGCATTTTTCGGCGCATGCTCTTGCAAGGCAAGTAAACTGATAATACTGCTGCGTAGACATGGGGCATCTTATCTTAACAACGGTGGCGGTAGTAATCTAAAAATATCTCGTTACCACGGAGAGCAATTGATGGTTCACTGACGCAGTTTTGCCCCGTATTTTGATCGCTTCGCATGTATCCCTTGTTAGCTGGTCGTGGTGGCGCAAAACAACCCTTGTTCTCGAAAAATTTGCAGACCACCGCAGTCCCGGCAGTGAATGGCCAAGTGTGTCAAGCACACTGTACGCCGAAGGGAATTTAGGCGCTCGAGTTTACACCGATGCTTTGTAAACAAGAGAATTTGCACAGGTGCTCGACTTTACACTGCTGTGTGTTTTTTTAACCGTCTCCGGGACATTTTCGAAAGCTGTGCAAGATTCCCTGCTCCGAATGGTGGCACCAAGTGAGACATCTGGAAGACTGCCTCCGGTTCACGTGCTGCAAGGACACAACGTCTAGCAGAGATTACCAAGCGCGGCCAAGAGTGAGCGAGCAGGTAAGTCTTTATGTAATAGCGCGCACCGCACGCTTCAGACAAAAGCAAAGCCTAATTTTTAAGGGAAACATTTGAATGCAAGTAATGAACTGATTCCGAAGAGTACAAAGAAGTTCTACGTGTTGGGCCAAAATTTTATGTCGAACTTCATCTTCGCGCTGTTGAAAAGGTTGATATGTACAGAGAAGTGTCACGGAGGTTAAAGGAAGACGGTAAGCCAAGCTGAGTATCTGACTGTGCCTATGTTTACCAAAATACAGCAGCTGTAAACAGAAAAAAAAAGGACAGGCGTCTCGTAGCAATCGTGAAATTCCTGACAACTAAAAA
>NW_023608177.1:0-31512 GCF_013339725.1 Rhipicephalus microplus | reverse complement strand
GTGCAGTATCTGGCCACTACCTCCCACATGAATACGCCAAATAACTCACGGCCCTCAGTTCCCAGCAGCTGCGAAGCAACTGACCACGGCGGCTGTAAGATGTGCAACGCAGCAGAGGGTGCTAAGAATCTCTGGACTACAGGCCACCTTTGGAACCTGAACTTGGCAACGTTTAACGCTAGAACCTTATCTAGTGAGGGAAGTCTAGCTGTACTATTCGAGGAGCTACAGGGTGTTAAATGGGATATAATAGAACTCACTGAGGTTAGGAGGACAGATGACGCCTACACGGTGCTACATAATGGGCACGTCTTTTGCTATCGGGGCTTGGCTGACAGCAGAGAACTGGGAGTGGGGTTCCTAATTCACAGGAACATAGCTGGCAACATAGAGGAATACCATAGCATTAATGAACGAGTGGTAAGGTATTGTAATTAAACTGAATAAAAGATACAAGATGAAGGTAGTACAGGCTTACGCGCCTACATTCAGCCATGGATGACGCATCAGTTGAAAGCTTCTATGAAGACGTGGAATCGGCAATGAGTAAGGTAAAAACACAGTATACTATAGTGTTGGGCGACTTTAATGCAAAGGTAGGGAAGACGCAGGCTGGAGACCAGGCAGTAGGAGATTATGGCATCGGCACTAGAAACGCCAGAAGAGAGCTACTAGTAGAATTCGCAGAACACAATAATTTGCAGATTTTGAGTACTTTCTACCGAAAACGAGAAAACCGCAAGTGGACATGGAGGAGTCCTAATGGCGAAAATAAGAACTAAATAGACTTTATAATGACTGCACACCCAGGAATCGTGCAGGATGTGGAAGTGGTTGGCAAGGTACGATGCAGTGACCATAGAATGGTACGGTCTCGAATTCGCCTAGACTTGAAGAAGGAACGGCAGAAACTGCTACGCAAGAAGCCAATCAATGAGCTATCTTTGAGAAGGAAAGTACAGAAATTCAGAGCGTCGCTGCAGAACAGGTACTCGGCTCTTAGTGCGGAAACCAACCTTAGCGTAGATACAATGAATGATAATCTAACGAGTATCATTACGGAGTGTGCAGTGGAAGTTGGAGGCAGGGTAGTTAGACAGGACACTGTCAAGCTTTCCCGGGAAAGAAAAATCTCATTAAGAAGCGTCAAATCATGAATATCTCAAGTACAACAGACAAAATAGAACTGGCAGAGCTATCGAAGTTAATTCATAGGCGTAAGGTATCCGACGTAAGAGGGTATAACATGGAGAGAATCGAACACGCTCTGAAAAACGGAGGAAGCGTCAAAGCAGTGAAGAGAAAACTTGGGATAGGCAAAAGTCGGATGTATGCACTAAGGGACAAAGTAGGCAAAATAACTACCAATATCGTAGGATAGTTAAAATAGCGGAGGAGTTTTACAGAGATCTGTACAGTAGCCGAGACAACCACGACCTTAATACTGTAAAAACTAGCAGTAACCCAGATGACACCCCACCAGTAATAATAGAAGAAGTCAGAAAAGCTTTGGATAGCATGCAAAGAGGCAAGGCTGCTGGTGATGATCAGGTAACATCAGATCAGCTGAAAGATGGAGGACAGATTGTGTTAGAAAAACTAGCCACCCTGTTTACGAGGTGTCTCCTGACGGGAAGGGTACCAGATTTTTGGAAGAACGCTAACATCATCTTAATACTTAAGAAAGGAGATCACAAGGACTTGAAGAATCACAGGCCGATCAGCTTGCTCTCTGTAGTGTACAAGCTATTTACGAAGGTAATTGCTAACAGAGTAAAGAAAACATTAGAATTCAATCAACCAAAGGAACAAGCAGGATGTCGAACAGGCTACTCAACAATTGACCACATTCATACTATCAATCAGGTAATAGAGAAATGCTCAAAGTATAACCAACCACTATACATAGCCTTCATAGATTACGAGAAGGCGTTTGATTCAGTAGAAATATCAGCCGTCAGGCAGACACTGCGGAATCAGGGCGTAGATGAAGTATATATAACCATTCCGGAAAAAATCTACAGGGAATCAACTGCTACCATAGTGCTTCATAAAGAAAGACACAGAATACCAATCAAGAAGAGTGTAAGGCAGGGAACACAATCCCCCAATGCTATACCGCGTGCTTACAGGAGGTTTTCAGAAGCCTAAAATGGGAACAGTTAAGGATAACAGTTAATGGAGAATACCTTAGTAACCTGCGCTTCGCCGATGATATTGCATTGCTGAGTAACTCAGGGGACGAATTGCAACTCATGATTACGGAGTGAGACTAGGAGAGCAGAAAGGTGGGTCTTAAAATTAATCTGCAGAAAACGAAAGTAATGTACAACAACCTCGGAAAAGAGCAGCGCTTCGAGATAGGTAATAGTGCACTTGAAGTTGTAAAAGACTATGTCTACTTAGGGCAGGTAATAACCGCAGAGCCTAACCACGAGATTGAAGTAACTAGAAGAATAAGAATGGGGTGGAGTACATTCGGCAAGCACTCTCAAATTATGACAGGTAGATTGCCACTATCCCTCAAGAGGAAGGTATATAACAGCTGTATCTTGCCGGTACTTAGGTACGGAGCAGAAACCTGGAGACTTACAAAGAGGGTTCAGCCTAAATTGAGGACGACGTAGCGAGCAATGGAAAGAAAAATGGTAGGTGTAACCTTAAGGGACAAGAAGAGAGCAGAGAGGATTAGGGGACAAACGGGGGTTAAGGATATCGTAGTTGAAATAAAGAAGAGGAAATGGACATGGGCCTGGGCATGTAGCGCGTAGACAGGATAACCGCTGGTCATTAAGGGTAACTAACTAGATTCCCAGAGAAGAGAAGCGGGTTAGGGGGAGACAGAAGGTTAGGTGGGCAGACGAGATTAGAAAGTTTGTGGGTAATAATTGGCAGCAGCAAGCACAGGACCGGGTTAACTGGCGGAACATGGAAGAGGCCTTTGTCCTGCAGTGGACGTAGTCAGGCTGATGATGATGATGATGATGATGATTATGATGATGATGATGATGATGATGATGATGATGATGATGATGATGATGATGACACCAGACCATCTATTCATTTTGAATGTCATCCCGCAAGCGAATAAAGGACGGCCAGAGAACTCGTCCCAGACTGCTTGAGTTAAGTATGTCCCAGACTGCTAGAGTTAAGTATATGTCTTATTACCAGATGAATACCTGTTACTTAGACGAACCGGGTGGGTCGGTGCTGAGGGCTTGCTTTACCAGTAAGGGGGCTCAGAGGGCTGAGAGGACCAAATTGCTATTTATTGTGCGCCTAATGCCACTCTGTATTATTGTCAGTGATGTTCGAATGCACGCTTCCCTGCCTTCTTACTCCGTACAATATGAACACGTCATTACAATTGTAAATTAAAAGCGGACCTAAATGCATAGCTGTTTATATCAACATTTTTTTACTGATTTACTGCCTTTATATCTATTCGCAGTTTCGGCTAAGACTTCATGAACAATCCGAACTACTTATTTGCGAAATTAACAATGCTACTATTTTCACAGCGTTACTTCATGAGCACTTGTAAAAATGAGCTTTTTTACAGCGCCTACGTCCACAATAAAAAGAAAAATTCATCTCTGGAAGGAGAAAATATGGTAATTCTTGCTATAAATTTGGTTATGCTGAGGAATATTTTATTTCACCGTCTATTCCAATGGCTGAACGGCAAAGTATTTTCTGTTGCAAAAGCTTGTACACAATAACCAACAGAGTGAACACCTGGACATTACCAGAGAGGAGTAGTTAATTATCCGTGCACATTTATTATGCCATACTTGGTTATACAATATTGCTATATGCATGTATATTGATACTCTAGGGGGTGACACGCGTGTGTGCCTAGCGAGAAACACGAAGGGTTGTCTCCGCTCGATCGCTGGTGAACTGCTCACGCCATTACCGCTGGTTTTGAATATATATAATCCCCAGCCTCATCGATATGGCGTGTCTTCTTTTCCGTAACTTGTTTAATGGAGGTGGAACGTTCCCGTCTTCACTAGGAAGCTTCGTAGTGGCCGCACGGTTCAGTCTCCGACCATGGCTACCAATGACAACAGCCCGTCAGCGTCTCCATCTGTAGCTCCAGCCCCTACATACCTGAAGATACCCACCCCCCGTGATCCCGCTACGTTCTCCGCACAACCTGGGCTTGACGTTGACTACTGGCTCTGTATGTACCAGCGTGTTAGCCAGACACACAGATGGAACCCTACCATGATGCTCACCAACGTGACATTCTACTTGGACGGCACCAGACTGGTCTAGTTCGACGCCCATGAGACAAAGCTGACCAGCAGGGATACCTTCAAGGGGAGACTACGCGACATCTTTGGGGACCCATCCGGTCGCCAAATGGAAGCGCGAAAAGAACTCGCCACTGATGCGCAGTCCTCAACAGAGTAGTATGTCACGTACATACAGGACGTGCTCGCGTTGTGCGAAAAAGTCGACGAGCAAATGAAAGAAAGTGACAAGGTGGGCCACATACTCAAGGGCATCGCGGACGACGCCTTCAACTTGCTCGTCTACACTAACGTCACGACCACTATATGACTATCAAGGAATGCTGCCACTTCGAAACAACCAAAAGCGGTCGTGTTCTGCCTCAATTTACGCAGCTACCAAATACGGCTGTTGCATCCACCTGCAGCCAATCCCGGTGCCGCAGCACCCATGCAGGACAGCGTGACACGAATAATTCGACGGGAGCTAGTGGCGTCAAGTCCAGCACCATTTCCTCCCCATCCGCTCGACCATGGCGCCGCACAAACGCCTCCGGCAGTCTCTGTTATTCAAACCGTCGTGAGGCAGGGAATTGGAAAGCTCGGTATTCCTGTAACCTGCTCTGTCTCCCGACAACCCGTCTCCAGAACAATGACAACAAATGCACCACGCCATGAGTCACATTTTCTTCCGCGATCCCCAATTCGGCGGAATGGAGAACTGCAGACGACAAGCCTATCTGCTTCCGTTGCCACCGAGTTGGCCATATCTCCCGCTACTGCCGCAGCACTTGGAGGCCCTCGAACTGGAGCCATTTTACCTCTTCTCGCCCATACGGGGACTCCCGTCGGTATATTCGCCCAGTCGTGTGTACCTTTCTTATGACGTCCCTAACAGCCACTCCACCGCTCGTTCGCCATCACCTCAACGCCACCGTGCCCCATCGCCCCAACCACGCCGCTTTCCGTCGCCGGTCAACTATGGATCCTCTCGGACGGAAAACTAAATCATGCAGCTCCGGGAGGTAGTGCTGCATCACTTGCGACTGATCCAAATCCTCCGTTGACGCTCACCACTAATACGAACTTGATTGATGTGTATGTGGACGGTATTTTTTGGACGGCGTTAGTTGATACCGGAGCTCAAGTGTCCATAATGAGTGATCGTCTGTGTCGCCTGCTCAAACAGTACACACGCCTGCAGCAACTAAAGCCCTTCGTGTCACTGATGGTAGAACTGTGGCCATCACTGGGATGTGTACCGCTCGTGTCAGCATTGCCGAACGCCATGTCCCAGTTTTATTTACGGTACGTGAAAATTGCCCGCACGACCTAATCTTCGACATGGACTTCCCATCGACGCATTCTGTCCTGATAGATTGTGCTGCCTGTGCTCTCTGCCTAGAACCTCCTCTTCTCCCGGATTCTCACCCTGAACTCCCGAACAGCCTCTGCGCCACTGACTTCTTCCGAATACCGCCTAAAGCTCTCACATTCATCGGCAACACCATCTCCCGGACTCGATGGTGATTATATCGTGACGCCGATTATTGATGTTTTCCTGGCGCGTGACATTACTGTCCCACACTTCATCGTAACCATGGCCTCTAACGGAGCATATTTACCTGTTATGAATTTCGTTTTCATAAAACAAGTGCTACCCCAAGGAATTTCGGTCGCCATGCTAAGCCCCTAATTGACCACCACGCCACCCGTTTTACGGCAGACGTATGTCCCGAGCACTCACATCACTCGCAGGATGCCACGTGCCTCGATGCGGCTTCACACTCCATAATCACCCCGGACCTCAATCCTGAGAAATCAGCTGCGCTATGCCGCCTTCTGGCTTCATACCGCACACATATTTGACTTCGACAGCCGTACACTCGGCGAGACTTCACTCGTCAAGCACCGCATTTACACAGGTGATTCTCATACCATTCATCGGTGACCCTACCGGGTGTCTGCCACCGAGCGTAAAGTAATTCAACAAAAAGTCACCAAAATGTTAGCCAAAGAAATTATTGAACCCTCTTCGAGCCCTTGGGCGTCCCCCGTTGTGCTGGTTAAAAAGAAAAATGGCACATGGCGCTTCGGCGTAGATTACCGTCATCTGAATAGAATCACGAGTAAGGACGTTTACCCTTTACCCCACATCGATAACGCTCTCGATTGTCTCCACAGCGCCTGATACTTTTCTACAATAGACCTACGTTCCGGCTACTGAAAGATTGCTGTCGACGAAAAAGACCAAAAGCAGACTGCATTTGAAACTCCAGACGGCCTATATCAGTTCAAGATTATGCCGTTTGGACTATGCAACGCCCCAGCCACGTTCGAGTGCATGAGACCCACCTTCAGCGTTCGTAAGCTATTCTCGACATATTTCGCACTGCACGCCTTTAATTAAACTCGTCGAAGTGCCACTTCGAAAGCCGGCTAATTACAGTGTTGGGCCACCTTGTAGACGCTTCTGGTGTGCAGCCGGACCCAGAGAAAATTCATGCAGTCACCAGTTTTCCTGTAGCCCAGTCAGTCAAAGATGTCCAGAGTTTTGTAGGACTTTTCTCCTATTTTAGAAGGTTTGTGAGAGATTTCGCAACTATCTCTTGACCCCTCACAGAGCTTCTGAAGAAAAACGTCATTTACATGAGGTACCGACCAAGATGCTGCTTTTTCTCACCTTATCATGCTACTGACGACTCCACCTATGTTGGCTCACTTTGACCCATTCGCTCCGACGGAAGTTCGAACAGATGCTAGTGGTCACGGAATTGGAGCCGCCAACGGAGACACGACCGAGTTGTCGCCTACGCTAGCCGCCTCCTCACAGCTGCTGAGCGCTGCTATTCTATTACAGAGCGTGAATGTCTAGCTCTTGTTTGGGCAGTCTCAATGTTCTGCCCATATTTACATGGCACTAATTTCTCTATGATAACTGACCATCATGCGCTATGTTGGCTTACGTCACTGAAGGATCCTACTGGCCAGCTCGGGTGCTGGGCTCTGCGACTCCAAGAGTATACCTACACGGTGACGTACAAGTCCGGACGCCTACAACAGGACGCAGACTGCCTGTCCCGCTACCCGGCCGCTGAGTCAAGCACTATGCCTGACACCAATACCGAGCCTCGCGTCTTTTCTCTTTCGCAAATGACATGCGCCGGTGACAAGCAGTGCCATGATGCGTCCTTGCGAGCTATCATTGAGCGCCTCAAATCACCATCTTCCAATCAGTCCAATCGCTCATTCGTGCTCCACGATGATGTATTGTACCGCCAAAGTTTTCAAGTCTCGCCACGCATGAGATTTGAGCGCCTTCTGGCAGTTATGCTGAAAAACGAAGTAGTTGGCGTACGCGCTCGTCTCTGAGGTGATAACGTGTAGAACGCAAGGCGAAGGGTAGATGCCACCACCGTGTCGTCTCAGCAAAGCGTCGAAAACACTCGCATTTTCGTGAAAGCGTTGCATTGTCAGCGCAGCGTGATAAATGCTACGGTCTTTACAATTATTTATGCATGCATTTTCTACTAAAACGTACACATGCATAATATTGATGTGTTGTACGTTATAGTGCCTCAGAAATGCGCTATAATTGCTTTTTAATTGACAATCGCACGAGTATGAACACTGAAACTTGAGCAATATTGGTGGGCGATGCTGATGGAGTTGGTCGTTTGGGAGTATCGTTTGGTCATTTTGGTGCCTTTTCGAATATCATTAGGAATGAAGAAACAGAAAAACGTACAGACAGACAGACAAACAGACAGACAGACAGACAGACCAATATTTTTGCGTCGAAGGTCCCCAAGAAAGACTATCATCTTTATAAACTAAAAGATGCAAAAGATGACTACATGCTCGCGGCCATTTCGCTAACTTCACTTATACCAAATTCGGTATTAGGTGGTGTGAAAAGACAATGTTGGTAAATGACACGTCAATACATAATAATAATTACATGGGTGTCATGTGAAAATATGACTGCACGCCACGCTCACGGTGTTTTCGTAGTCATTAAATACGTAGACATGGCACGCTCATAGGATCCTCATGGTCGTTTCGCAAGTTTCGCATATATGAAATATGGCATTGAGTGACGTGTATGGACCAGAAATACAAATGCCAGGACTCAAACATCATATCATAATCATGACCTGAGTCATGTACGTCATAATTTACGTCTGCGTCGTAACGTGGTGCTTATTTCAAAATGCCATATCTACCTTCCTCATTCATGCCTTTTATATCATTGATCCCCTCTGTACGTGGGATCTGCTAACTTTTTCGCACAACACGGCCGTGCAAATTAAAGAAAAAAGTATAAATGCTTTAATGTGGGGATATACGATACGAGTTAACACAGATTCAATTTTACCGATTTTAGCAAGAAAGAGAAAGTTCGCTAATAAATGTTGATAAAATATTTTGTTCTCATTATAGAAGAAATTGAAATCAGGTAGTTTGTGCACACTAGTATACAACAGATGGGCTTTTCTAGAGCACACGGGTCTCGTCCTTACTGGCTGGGACACCCTGTAAACACAAAACACCTATAGTGTGACTATCTTTACTAGATTCGTTCGGATACCCGTTCATCTTTAGATTTCTGCCACCAATGCCAACGGCTTCACTGAGGCTAGTGACCAATCCGATGCACCACCAAACTTTTTAAAGAGAATGGCTACCTGCTGCTATGATGACTGCTCTATTTTGTGAGAGATGAGCGCTATCTGGCAGTTATGCTGGAAAACAAAGTGGATAACGTGTGAGCTCGCCTCTTAGGTGATCACGTGTAGTACACAAGGCGAAGGGTAGGTGCCACCACTGTGTCGTCTGGGCAAAGCGTTGGAAACACTCACCTTTTTGTGCAAGCGGTACATGGTCAGCGCAGCGTGATAAAGGCTACTGATTCTTACAATTATTTATGTATGCTTTTTTAGTAAAAACATACACATGCATAATATTGACGTATTGTTATAGTGCCTTAGATATGCACAATATTTGTTTTTAATTGACGATCGCACAAGTATGAACGCTGAGTCTTGAGCAATATTTTTGGGCGCTGCGGATGGCGTCGGCGGTTTGGAGTATCATTTGGTCACTTTGGTGCCTTTTAACATATTATTAAGTGTGGACAAACAGACAAACATACCTACAGACAGACATACAGACAGACAGATCAAAATTTTTGCGACTAAGGTCCCCAAAAAATACTATCATCATCAAAAAACTAAAGAAGATGTCAAAAATGACTACATGCTACGCTCGTAATTGCGGTCGCGGCCATTTTTTCTAGCTTCACTTATACGAAATTTGGTACTAAGTGGCGTGAAAGGACAAAGTTGGTGAATGACACGTCCATACATAATATTGGCATGCATGTACTGTGAAAATATGACTGCATGCCAGGCTTGTGATGTGTTCGTGGTCGTTTTGCTATAGCTCCACATATACTGAATTTGGTAATACGTGACTTGAATGGACGACAAAGGCAAATGACACGTTCGAAATTATAGATCATGACGTGCGTGTCATGTAAAAACATGACTACATGCTACACATATAGCATGCTCACGGCAGTTTCACCAGCTTCATATATACCAAATTTACGAAAAGTTAAATGGCATGTGCAATCATAATAATTATCATATGCATATCATGTAAAATATGAGTCACAGGGCACGCTCATAGGACGCTCACGGTCGTTTCCAAAGTTTCGCATATACCAGATATGGCATTACGTGACGTGTATGGACCAGAAACACAAATGCCAGGCTCAAACATGATAATCATAACATGAGTCATGTACGGCATAATTTACAGCTGCGTCGTAACGTTGTGCTGATTTTAAAGGGACATATCTACCTTCCTCATTCATGCTTTTTGTATCATCGATAGCCTCTGTACGTGGGGTCTGCCATTTTTTTCTCCCTCCAAAGCAGCCGTGTAAATTTCGGCAAAATAATAAATGCTTTGATGCGGGCATACCCGATACGAAGTAACACAGATTCAATGCTTTACCGACTTTAGCAAAAAAAAAAGAAAGCTGGCTAATAAACGTTGATAACATATTTCACTCTCATTGAAGACGAATTGAAATCAGGTTCTTTATGCACACTAGTATACAACAGTGCAGCCTTTCTAGAGCACGCAGGTGTCGTCCTTATTGGCTGGGACGCCCTGTACACATAATACACCAATAGTGTGACTATCTTTACTAGATTCCTTCAGATACCCGTTCATCTTTAGATTTCTGTCACCAATGCCAACGGCTTCACTGAGGCTAGTGACCAATACGATGCATCACCAAACTTTTTACACAAAATGGCTACCTGCTCTATGATGACTGTTCTATTTTGTAACAATAATGTTAGAACTCCTTGTGCCTTCTATGATACTGGTTGGGAAAGTTGATCTATAAAGCAATGGCCCGCACAAATAGTGGCTTAATAAGAAGTCTCCCTTTTTTCCGCATGCGGAGCTCCGAAGATGACATATAATATGAGGAAAACATCTGAGCCTCGTGGCATAAAAAAAACGACTATTCAAACAGATCATATTGAAGCCTATGATGATGTGAAAAGAATATATTTGTGTGCCATGGATGTTTCTGCCTCATTAAACCAAAAATTCACCCGTAAAATGCATTGAAAACGTCCACTCTCGTGATGAAGAAGGCCATTTGATGCCACAGCATGATGTCGGATTGACATTACTTATCACCAACATATTTGTTGTCATCATATAGCGTCACACGATGACATCATCACTCGACATAGTTGCTTGATCGAAGGTAGGACATTCATAGAGGCAAGGCGCTACAATTTAATGAGCTATAAGCTGACATTGCCTCGATTGTAGGGGCATTGCAAAAACAAATTGAGGAAACTTTTCCCATTGGAGTGCCGCGGGTAGAGTACATCGAGTGCCTTGACGCATAAGAGAACACGGTTATTCTTTTGATTCATACGAAGATGTTGCATTTGGTATACTGTCATCTTTTGCACTGTCGGCAGAACGCATTGTATGCTTCAGCTGACTTGTCATTCGGTAGACATAGGCATGTGTATTGCGATGCAGCATGGCAATTAGGTATCGTGATTGTGTTGCTCGGCCCGTCTGTATCTTCGTGTAAGTGCTTCATGATACTGCAGGCCAAAAGTTTGACTCAATAAACAGAATTTTTTATGTATAAGCAAGTATTACGCAATAATATGTGCTACTTGAAAAAAATTATGAAAAAAGGAATGGTATGCCTATAAGCCACATTAAAAAAGAAATGTCCACTACTGATGTAGAAAAAACAGGACGGCATATGGTTTGAGGAACACTATTCCAGTTGCGATTCGTGTGCGAGAAAAAATTGTGCGAAAGTTTTTGCTAAAGTCCGCTGCTAAAGTTAGTTTTGCTAAACTTAGCTAGAACAAATTCTTTTCTTTGTAGCATCTTCAGTTTTCATGCTAAAGGGGCATGCATAAATAACAACTAGAGCAGTAGGAGCAGAAAACACCTCACCACGATTATTGGCGACCCATGATAGTGGCACTTGTCCTGCAGTGAGCTTAGTCACGCCGATAAAAATGATGATAAATTGCAAACGTCAAGTCTCGTACGTTTTGTAAGAAGTGGACTGCGATTGCGTTTTATTCTCAACGCATCAGTGAGTGCAAATTATGTAAGGCTTAATGAAAAGTATTCACTTTATTTTTTAAACCAGGACACAGAAGGGGTAACTTCAAGACCCATAAGTTGCGAATAACTCCAACGCCTGCTTAATTCATCTGCACGGCATTGGGTGAACGATTCATGCACGCCAACTACATGCAAATACCAAACTGGCAGGTACCTGAAAAAGAGGAACATAATTTGAGATTTTCGTTCTTTTCTTGCTAACATGGTAAAAGTACAAGAAATATTTTTCCCAGCATACTTTTTTGCACCATCGTGCTGGCCACATGTGCTCAGCTCACGGTGTCTTCGCTCAAAAGTTGCTTCCGTGTACACAGAGCTACGCCTGAAGCTGCTACTACTCTATCAATTCTCATGTTGTGAACCCGGTTCATTAGGTTCAGCCTGCGACTTCTCTCTGAACTCCACGTTCCCGACGCCTCAAACCAGGGTTTCAAACTCGCATCAGCTAACAGTCCACCGTCACGAATTTTACTCCTGCGAGGGCCAAGACAGTCAAGACGGTAGGAAAATTGGGTGGGGCATGTTGTACAATATGTCAAATATTTTTTTTACTTTGTAAATTCCTTCTTCTCAATCATATATTGCTCATTATTAAGGGGACGGGTGAATAAAATTGCAATAGGATATCGATACTGGTCTTGATGACCAAAATTACAAATGAGTAGGAAATCTTTGTTTTTTTCCTGGTTACGTATCCACAAGGATGTAGAAATATATGGGCGCACAAGACAGAAAAAAAATAATCGCTTGACAGAAAAGACACTCAACTTACAACTGAAGTTTATTAGAAAACATTCATTGCCCGACAACAAAAACGCGCAGGTGCAACCAACTAACACCTCATGGTGCCATTTTTCTTCAAAAAAAGAAAAGAAAAAGGTATGTGTATCTACTTCAACAGCTCAAAAAAAGACACCTCTTTTTCACTTAGTGCTACCGAGGGAACACTGATACACGTGCTTGCTTTCGCCCTGATCTGTTCTTCTTCCATGATTTCTGTGGTCAATCTGTGTTTGTATTTGCCCGGAATCTTTGTTCTGTCAAACTGCAGACTGCACCTACAATACCTGCGATACATCGACAAGTGCGTGCCACCTGCGAGAACCTTCAAGGACGTACCGTGTTCTCGGAGTCGATCATTTAAACAACGGTCTATCTGGCCGATGAACACTTTTCCGCAGCCTATGGGTATTATGTACACAACCATTGAAGTACACAGTAAAAACAGCGTGGCATGTATTTTAGTTTTTTTGGGGGGGGGTGTGAAACATTGAAATGATAGTTGGTTGTTCCTGCGCGTTTGTTGTCTCGTGCAATTATTGTTCTTTATTAAAAGTTGAGTTGTAAGTTGAGCGTCTTTGCTGTCAAGTGATTTTTCGCTTCTACCTTGTGCGCTCATTATTTTTCATATTATGTTGTACCAAGTGGCCCAGCATTCTACTTTATTCAACTTCAATGTATCCACACTTGAAGACGTTGAAAAACATTCATTTGTAAAGGTTGTGCTCAGGGAGATTAGGGAGTGGTATTTTATGGGACTGTCTCTTACAAACACTACGTGGCATCCTCCTTAAGGTAAACCGTTGGCGTCGGCCGCACCCCGGGCACGCTCATTCAAGGCCCTTTTGGCCATTAGATGAGGTTCAAGGTTTTTCGCCACGCCCACACTATGTAGAAAGTATCACAGGAATTTTACTCACAGTGCAGAGATTGTTCGTGGAAGTGGGGTGGAAGTGTTTAGGATTACTGGGGAAAAGACTGCTTTGGTGTGAAGTCGAAAAAGGATTCACTCCTTCGTTATCGTTGGGCCTTTAAATTGTTTCGCATTGTTGTCATCGCCGGATTGGTTATATTTAGCGGTTTTTTTTTTCAAGGTGTAAACCGAAGTGTTCTCAATCTCCGGGTTTTTCGGGATAAGAACGATGCTTGGAGACTGAGTGCACGAGCAGCAAGCAGCATTGGCATCCTCCTTATCATCAAGGCCTATGTGAGCCGGAGGCCAAGCGATCATCCGGTGCATGGGGGCACCTAAGTAGTCACTGTTTTACAGACTAGTGTAGGCCAAGTACGGGCGGTAGCCCTCTTCAATACTGTAGCTGGCACCCGTTCAGTCCTGATCTGTGGCGGCTAGCGTAATCTCAATATCCACCACGTGCATGACCTTATGTGCCCGGAAGGTGAGTCGTTTTACTGCGGTGTTGTGGCGGACGACTACGACCATGTACCAACTTCCGTGGTTCGGGCTGGAAGCGTCCACGTCAAAAACTGAATTGGTGACCATAGTGGTGAGCCAAGGCGTCTTCGTGCCCGCCCGATGCGGCGCCCACTGTGGCTGTTTCAGGGCATGTTAGCTGGGAGAGGGCCCACATGTAGACTATTTTGTATCTTCAAGAATGTATATACGCGCTTCAGCTATTACGACAATGTCGGGGACAGCCTGGTATAATGGTTTTTGATGTGTGCATCTGGCAACTTGTTGAAATTATTTGCCATTCTGATGCACAGAAGGCGCTGGTTAGAGGTATTACTGGAAGATCGACGCCGCGCTTGTAGATTTTGCGGAGAAGGTCTTCAAGTGGCGTCTCGGTTAACTAGCATAGTGAAGTTATGAAGCCAAGTACAAAACTCTGCGCTGTTTTTTATATGCGGCATACGATCCGGCCCCCTGCTCTTCCAGCTTACGCAAAGTGGCCAATTTTGTGTCCGCTTCGATTAACTGATCTCATCGCGATGTGATATGAGTCCACCGTGAAGTGAGAGGTCGATTGTGGTGGTGCTTTTTGGTGATGGACGTATGTGAAAAAATCTCACTTGCATGGTAAGCTCTGATGTCCGCAGTGACAGGCGTAGTCGTCCACGATGTCCACCGCTATGGGCAGGTTCACTTGCATTTCTAGAGCCAACTTCTTTGACGACCATATAGTGAGTAATTGCATAAAGCATGCTGCATTCTTCGAGCTTTGGCCACCTTAGGGAGTTTTAACATTGCAAGAATAAATTGAAGTATGTAAAGGACAGCTACTTCTGGAGACTCCCTCGTGGCTAATTAATAAAGGCCATGTTCAAAGCATTGAATGCGAATGTGTGATTATCGGTTGGTTTCGAACAGCCTAATGTAGTTGAATATGTTTTGACTTAATTGAATTCGTGAGAGATGTGTTTGGATAAAGTATCGGATAACATTATTGAAGGCCCCCTTCAGATCCAAAGCGAGCCCACTTTTGTCATTTCGGGGTACTGGATCTCATTCATGATCTCAGTATCACGCTTAAGCTATATATTCTGCTGCGGGCCGGTGTGGGCAGAACCCGAACATTGTGTCTGCAATACATTTTTGGCTTCCAGAAACTCGGACAACCTATCGAGCACTGCATTCTTCATTATATCTTCTTCCCACAGCAAGTGAGGAAGATGAGGCACAGTTTGTCCAAGCTTTTGGCTTTGGCTGCCTTGGGGTTGATGGTCCCCAGTGCGGTGTTCCAGTCAATCGGGAGGGGTCTTGCTTCGATCAAAATTGAGTTTATGTGTAAAAACAGCATGGTGTAGGCATACTCAAAAAGGTTTGCCAATAATTTAGGGTGATTTTATCCTTGATGGTGCAATTTCTCGCCCAATTTTTGCCATAGCCGTTTTTACGTTACTTAGGTGAAAAGTTGATGCAACTTCGTATTGCTGGTACATGCATACAAATACGCGAGCCTTCAGAATCCCTGCTGTGCATAGATAGGGGTTTCGGAGTGCTCTTGTGAATCTTTCAGTGGCGGCAATAACAGTGTGAAACGCTTGTTGAAGATGATTTCGCGCCTCTGTTCAAGTACAGGTAAGATTTATAATAAAGGCAAAATGGCCAGGTACTGCGGCTGGACAGTTGTCAAGCAGTCGTGTCGCATCGGTCCATCCAGTTCGAGTCAGCGAGCTGAGCCGCGTATTGTGTCGCTCAGTACGTGAGTTTGGCAATTCGAATTTTCGGCTCCCTTTTGTGGTAAGGTTTGCACCATCGCGCAGATGAAGCTGTGCTGGATGATCCAGAGGTGAAGGAGGTAGCCACCGTAGTTACCTTCCAGAGTTCAATTTGCATTTATATAGAGCAAAAAGTGGACACCAGTTGCTGGCACCAAGCATGGTCCTCTTGTATTGCAATGTTGATTCGATTGGTGCATAGTTGTCGTACCAACTATCTTACCAAATGGTGTCGGCAAAAAGTTGCATTGAGCAAACATTTCTCGCTTCCGACTGTCTCTTTGGTGTATACCCAATCAGCATACTGCAAGTTTTCGTGAGGTTAAGATGCGGACATGTGTCCTGAGTCACAAAGGTATGCACGCGAGTTTGGTAGGCACTATCGACGTAGAGAGTGAGGCCCTGCGTGGACATGAGTTCCGCCATCTTAAAACGAGTTTTTTTTTTCAACGCACGTACCCTCAAAGGCTAGTGAATAACTTGAAATCGCCCACAAACACCAGGGGATCCCTCTCGTCTCACTGCCAGAACCCAATAAGGCGCGGCTAAGAAGGTTTGCGCATGTGATGTTAGCTAGTCGCAGAGCGTAATAAATACTTAGCATTTGCAATGAAGTGTTCTGTTTACGCAGCGAAAGATGTGTAACGATCACCTACAAATTCTATTTCCAGGTGAAAATAAATAAATTGGCGCTATTATTCTTCGCACGCAGATGCGAGATAAAGGGCCCTGCTGAAATGTAGGATTCTTTGTGAGCGTCACAGTACTCCCTGGCTCCTGGAGACTACCAGAGTAGGAAGGTTTTCAAGTGTTGTTAGAAAAAGCTGAAGGTTTGGACACTTGGTGTGAGCCCGAAAGCCCCGGCAATTGCACAGAGTGATTTGTATACGATTGGATGAATTGGATCACGCGAATCTCCGATTGGTAAGAGTCTCTGCAATGAACGGCGGAGTTAGAGGGACCCTGAAACGGTTTAGCCAATTCTGTAAAACAAATTGAGCCGGTACATCATGTCCTAACGTTCATTTAGAAACCAACTTGAGGTCTGTGCGTAAACGGTATAATTCATTACAAAGCTTTAAAGCGGTGGATTGCGGCGGATCGCTGCACATCACTGCAGATCGCTGTTACTCGGCCAACCACGTTTTCATCCACCGATTCGCAGAGCAGCATGCTCAGGTCATTTGAAATCATCATGGCTGCTGATATGATTGGCTGTCATGGGCTGTAGAATTGGTGGAGGTAAGGTTGGCCGGAAAGGAGGAGGCACCTATCAGAGCAGATATATAAACCGCACTGCGATGTTCGTCGCACAGCTTGCAGTGAGAGCTGCGGGGCACACTGCATGATTGACTTCCAGACTGCGCACAACCTCTCGACATGCTATCTTCCGGGTCTAGAGAGGTCAAAGCTCGAATCATCGACTGCGCTCGTGACATCTTTGCGATGGATAGTGACATCAGCGTGCCTCGCGAGTTGAGGAGGCCAGGTAGAGGTGAGAAGAAGGGTATGATAGAAATGTTCGTTCTTGATACAAGGCATGTCAGAAAACTTGGGGTGCAAATGCTTTTATAATGCTCTAGCCTAAACACTGACAAAACTTTAAAAAACCGTTTAAGGGTTTCTTTAATGAGTGGTTTCATTGACGGCGCTCCAGAGCCACCACTCGTGAGGACAGGTACTCCTTAACTTCTGAGACTAAGCAGTTGTCATTTTAAGTTTGAAATGTTGTCGTGGCATTTTGGGGTACCGGCCGGCTTGTTCTGTGATATGCGTGATTTCTTTGGCTATGAAGATTCAGAGGAAATGTGCCATCTTAACAATGGTGGCCATTCTGGCCACTGAAATTTGGGTTTTGATGACTAACCACCTGTCCATTCACACAGAGAGCCACAGAGGATGCTTAACCAAGCATAAAGCTTAAAGGAACGGAAGAAAGAATAATAATTTTTGCATATTATTTTAAAGAAAATTTTATTATTCCAAAAGAACTACGCGACACGATGTCTGATAAGCGAGAAAACGCGTGAAAATGAAAATTCGGGTCAAGAAAATTTATATTGACATTTACGCTGCGAAACGCCGAAAGATCAAAGGAGTTAAAGCGTCTATGTGTTTAAGCCGTCTGCTATATTCGTCTTAGGTTGAAAGGTGGCAATTGAAGACTTTATTAGATAGAAATGACGTACGTCGTCATTTCATGGTGCCACAAGCCTATCATAAAAAAGCACCAAAATATTTAATCGATCCTATGTTGCGATGATACAAATATACAATCATAATTTTGGCAACGCGCGCGGTTATTTTGGTGTGATAATTAAAAATATCTCTTCATTCTAGATTTTTCCGCTAGCAGTCAAGTTGTAATAGTAAAATATATGGTGTTAAAATCATGGAGTGCAGGCTTTCGTAAATCATTGCATATAATTTGGGGTCTGTAACTGTGTGAACACGTTTGGATTAGAATTTTTCAGTTTCGTTGGGAAGAACTCGGACAGATGCCAAGGTGCTGCTTGTGAACCCAATGGCGCAACAGCAGATGTACCACCTTTTGCGTCAACAACGTCAATCAATAGACTGAAGAAAATTCATGGGCCATGCGAGCAGTCATCGCATAGCTTATTACGCAGCATTTTCTTTTTAATTTTTCTCACTTAGAGCTGCGTACTACGAGATAAAACAACGTTTTTGTGTGAATTACGTTCGTTTGGGAGCAACATGGGCTAAACAAAGACGTCTACTACATGGGTTCACAAAAGGTTCTCTGTGGTAGTTGGTAAGGTCAGCACTCGAGTTTTTACAGGAGCTTCCGTTATATTTCAAAAACAATAGCCGGTTTCTGAACGGTGGTGTGTAGTTCAAACATAGTGGCCAATTGTGGTATAAAAACGTTCCCTCTATACACGGCTAATCATGGCTGTTGAACTTTATAAAAAGTCTTTCTAGCGGTAATTATGTTATTATAAAGTTTGATGGTGAACAAATAATCACATGGGATGGTTCACCTAATAATTGTTAGTCCGAAGCAGTACCGAGTTCATTCTTGGCTCGGTGGTAGGTGGCCTGAGTGACCCCAGAATCGCTGGGCGCGACAGTTTCGAGTAAACGTGCTGCGTGGCACATATGATGCACAAGAAGCGAGACTACCAGCAACGTGTCCACCATCTTTAGCGCGCTGTAGGTTTATCCCAAAATGTAACTTAGCAACTCGCCCAGCTCCCAGGGCTGTTTCTCGGGAATACCCGTCTCACAAGGAACCCGCGACCATGTGTAGTACAACGACATGGGACAGTGACGTGGAGCTGCGATGTACGATTGCGCGACTACGCGTGTGCCTTGACAGCGTCAAGCTATGCGCTGTTTTGCATGATCATGCCAGAATTGGGGACCATCTCTTCCTTTTCACACGTTAACACTCCACATCGGCTTAAATCCACCTCGCTCAAGGAACTTATAGTATTTGTTGTACCCTCATACAGCCCTTGCACCTACTGGGCTGCTTTGCTTTGACACTGCTTCCCTATCACCGTGCAACATACCAAAATGCCCGGCCACGGGCTGAATTGATTGGTTGATTGATTGTTTGATTTAAAGTATATTGGGCTATATACAATCTTTTTTCACTGGTTGCCATCAGCACTGTAGTACAAAACGAGATTTGAGCATTGTTTGTTTCATTGTTTCCGTGGCTGCCGAAGGAGGCCACAGGATGCGTGGCTGCGATCATAGAGAAATTGAAATACCCAATCGAACAAAATAAGAATAAAGAGTGTTAAACGTGAAGACTCGCCCATGACGTAACTAATTTCCTTCGTACATCGCTCCTTGCTCAGCTTAAATCACTCGCGCAATGACAAAAAAAAAATGAAAATGATGACACCTTTGGGCCAGTATCTGTTACGCAGCTCGTATTACACGGAATTTAGAAATTGTTTTGTAGATCGATTCACGAGGCAATAGTCTCACGTCGTTTGAATAGTCTCTTGAAAACGTGGTGCAGCAATCGTTTCAAACACAACTCATTTCGCCATTTACTAGTTGTCATGGCCACAATGGTTTCATGCTTCTGCCATGCCATAATGCGTACGTTGAGGAGAGTCCTACCAAAACTCAGCATTCAACTGGTGCCGTTTTGTTAAGCAGTATTGTTCAATGATGTAGATTTCTAGTGCAAAGCCTGCTTAGCATAGTATAAGTTGGCGTTTGATATTTTATAAACTCTAGAACTTCACGTATTCATTTTGTTTGCATCTTTGTCAATTTTTCAGTAGGGACCAATGTTAATTTTCAGCCCACAACCAACAATGCTGACACCTCAACTGATGAAAAAGAAGCCCTTTTGGGCTTTGCATCAAAAAGAACATACCAATCTTTTTTGATGCACATGGAAACACCTGAAAACGTTCATACAAGGTGGTTTCACAAAGAACGCGTGGGCATTATGAGAGTAAAGTACCCGAAGAATTACAGAAATGTTTCATAAAAATGGTTGGCCCCGTGGACAAGCACAAATTCTAAAGAGATATAACGATTACTACTGTAGCAATAACAATTAGTCTCATTTATGAAGTATTTTGTGCCAAATATTCCGTAGATGAATCGTAAAATGAGAGTTTGCAGTGTGTGCATTATCTGAGGGTGGTGTAGAATGTTGTAAAATTGCATAAAACTGAAACTACCATCCAGTAAAGCTTCTAACAACTCAAAAAAGTAATTGGAATAAAGAGCAAGGTACGTAGTGGCAGGGAAATACGCAAAAAGATATCTTTTTTATTTATGATTGTATATGATATGGTACCAAAGGTAGGAGATTCTATACCTTTTCGTCTCTTTTTTGCTGCTTTGCTCTCATCAACAAGCACCACACTTGCGCCAATTTAATACAAGATCTATTGTAGCTTCATTTCAAGAAAAGTGTGTTGTGAGCTCTAAAGTACGAAAGTAACCAAAAAGGCCGCTTGTATTGCATAGCGATGCTGAAAATGAAACTATTCCAATGTGGGTGCACCTTAGGACAATATTTTCAGCGGTACGTTTTGAAACCTTTTCTATCACAATTAGCCACGTGGCACATTCGCCGCAAGTAAGTAAAAACGCAATCATCGCATTAGTGCCCTTTTTGTGCCGGTTCACGCTCTCAAAGATTCTGTACAACTACTTCTGTCATTACACGTGGTCAAAAAGTGGAGAAAACACTGATGTCTCGAAGAATATTTTTTTAAGGTTGCGCAAGGCTTATAAAAAAGCTGCAAAGATTTGCTATGTATGTTTTCATTCACACGTTCTTGCATCATGAATCAAGTTGATAGTGAAATGCTTTTCAATTGCTTGCTTATATCAAGCTGTATGACACAAGTTAACGAGAAAAGCTCTGGCTTGTAGCTTATATAAACGATAATACAAAATATATGTTACCTTCGTTTGGATCACAGGGGCAAACGCCGACGTACACAGTAGTAATAGCCCACTTTACACAATGTTCACCACGTTTTGCTAGTGGTTTACATCGTTTATATACGCCGCCGAAGTCAAGGCAACATGTCCCTTCTTCGCAGATGTAACGCTTGTAGCATTTTTCGTTCTTGATCTTCAGCTATAGTGAAGACGAAAGAAAAATGGCGCAGAAGCACAGTGAAGAAAAAAGATCTATGCTAGTGTTTGTTTCCGACAGTACAACACGCGTGAAAAGAATAATTATCAAACAGACAAAGTATTGTCTATCTTACAAATGTGCTCTTTCAATGCTTTACAATTCTCAGCTATAGGTTCAGTATGATGGCGGTAAAACAAATGAATGAAGCTGTTTTGCTGCCGATAGCAGCTGTAGCCACAACATACAGGAATGCACAATCTGTGTAGTGTCATCAGGCCTGCATCGGCAGTCCGTTAAAGAGTGCAGCTTTCAAGAGACCTTATCTGGCTGGATCGTCGTACAGTGATCAGCATCGTAAACCAGCAAACAAGAGCTATGAAACACATTAGTGGACTCGTGAACCTCCAGCCCCACACTGTTATTCGGGTCTACAAAGCACATGGTACGAAGTGCAAAGAAGAAGTGTGAAGTACGAATATATATTCATAAAGACAAAAACTACACAATCGAAAAAAAACAACTATATAGTGTAACTGTACTAGGCACGTACTAGGCACATAATTCTCTTGTATATGGCCAAACATGAAGACGGGCACAAATACATTGACGCTTCGCAATAGGGCAACCCATTTATGGGTATCTTCTTTGCACCCAATTTTACGAATGCTTATATTTAATAACACTATGCTCATTAGGTAGTACTATGCACAGCCAGTATAAGAAATAGGTTCGATGGCGTCCATGTCAACGTCGGATACTTGCCATGGAGGATTCGGAGTTTCTAGTTGAGAGAGAGAGATGGAACTTATGCACCCAAAGTTGTGGCTTATACAATTGCAACTTTTACTATACAGTGACTAACAACACGAAATTTGCAATGTGGTATTGTGGTATGAGCAAATGACGGGACTTGAGCAAGACTTACGAACGTGATGAAATGAAGGAGAAATTACTATCCTGCTGCAGTAACATGAGGAGCAAACCTGTGCACTGCCAGGAAAGATTAAAATCCTCTCCCCGTCGGGGAAAAAGGTACATGTGAAGCGTTCATCCTAATGAATGACCTGCAATAGCATTTTTTTCTGTTGTATTTCTTGACGCAAAACCGCTTTAACATTTTTATTTTTACATGCGAAGAACCAAGCTACTAAGCAGCGAAGCATTTATATTGCTACATGTCTCAAACACGGCCACAAATTCAACTTCAGGCAGCATAAAAATCAGGCATCAGCTTGACTTGACGAGTGTCATCTATAAAATATCCAATTGTCATGTCTGACGTGAACACTCCCAACAAGTCTAAAATCAAGGCAGCATTATTCATTTGAAAATGGCATATACGATCATACGTGCGAACGGCGAACGTTTGAGGACAACTTTACAAGGATTACATTTGGCGCGCTCCCAATGGCCACGTTTATTGTGGACTATACCACTGTCCCTGCCAAAATCGGGAGCTTATAAAAGCTCCGCTTAAAGAGTTTTCAGATGCTGTGAGATTCTGAGAATTAAAAGGTGAGAAACATGTGGGCTTACTACATGAGGCCTATCTCTAGTTTGACTGCATTCAGCCTGTAGGTTTTTCTGTTTCACAAGGGTGTACAAATGACCAAAGTTTTTACATTCACATCGCCTCTCGGTATTATTGTTCACTATTGTGCACACCCTATAATATTTAAAAAAAATATTTGAGAAATGAAAATCGGTGCTGACCTTCTAAGCAATGTTTGAAAATTGTGGCTCATTTTGTCCCCAGAAGTCCGAATAAGCGTTTGTGATAGTAAAGGACCACGCAAAACATGTAGGTATTATAAAAAGTGAAGAGCACGATGTGACTCCGTGGCACTGTGATTTTTGGGGGATTGAAACGACAGTGAAGCTTGAATTGCGCAGGTCAGCATTGTTAGGCGCGGCAACGTTTGGAGCTGCCAAATGTCTGCAGATCGACAAGTGTCACTTCTTCGCCCTGCCGGTCAATCAAGACGACTTGCAGTTTACCCAGAGGAGGATTGTCCGCTTCTAGAACTTCGAAACGTGATGAGCTTTGCGACTACTCGAATGACTAATCGGCTGCGTCACAGGTGGTCTATATTCGGCACAGGACGTCAGGCTTCTCCAGGGTTTAAAAGCTTAAAGCTATTCCACTTTTCCTCAGCTTTTGACAGCTGAGGAGTCAGGGAAGTGGGCTGATGATCGGCGACAGCCGACAAGAAAAGACAGTGGTAAAAAGCACCCTTTGCCCCCTATACCCGAGGAAAACAGTGCTGTCATGGAAAGCACCAACCCGTCATCTTTGAGTGAGCCGCGAGCTGGCCTTCATGTCGTTATTATGCTGGAAGCAATAAGGCTTCCCAGCACTGTCCCCTCCTTCTTCATTGACGTGGTGTGTGAGACACGAATTGGTGAGAGGCGTTGACACATGTTCAGATACAGATCACTGGTCTTTCACATTATTCCCTGGCTCTGTTAGCAAATGTTTGCTGCTCATAAAACGCAGATTATTTCCCCCTACCTTTTGTGCCAGCAGGAATGAGACCTCTGACAAGACGATGTGCTCAGCGCGACAATGTTGCTGGGGCTTGCCTTTGAGCCAATGAGTGGCTTAGGACTGGCAGTCCTACAGCCACGTGACCAGCGCGCGTATCAATCTTCTCGTCACCATCCTATGGCTTTCCTTCATCACTGACTTTACACCGTCCTGCTTCCTCGGCGACGCTGGTCTGTGTCGTTGCCACGTTGATTGTGTCCGTTGCTTGGGGTTGGCCTCGCCTTCCAGGTTGAGGTGGTAACAGAGTCGACGCTCTACTGTGGCTCGAAGGCGATATTCCATTTGTCCCAAAACTAGGCGTCAGAGCTGGTGACTAATTGTTGCACCCCTCCCGCCCACCCCTCTCTAAAAACCAACAAAAACATGGAAGCAGCCAGAGCAAACCCATTCGGTACGAAAGCTCGGGAACAGACAGCTGGTCATCCTGGCGAGCACACTGAGTGAGAGAGAGGGCGTCCGAGGCTACGCTTCGCGCATTCTTTCACATGAGCAATGCTACCAGTGTCCCTAGAGCATAAAAGCGCGCATGCTGAATTCAACAGGTAATCACAGATCTACTGACCATTCTAACTTGCTAAGAAGAGCTTTGAGGTCTCAACATGCTTGTCAAAAACTGCAAATATATGGTTGAATCATACTTACATTTACAGTTTGATAAAAAAAACGTCCTGACGTCCAAAGATACAAGTCACAAGCTCTAAAGATATTGTCAATTGACTCCTCTGTGATAGGAATCCGTATGATGGGAAAGTATGATGTGTCCTTAAAGCAGTAGTTTGTTTTAGATAGCTTGCAGATTTTCTCATGGTGTTTGCAATTGTGAACTGTAGCACAGCTTAACGTGGATGCACACAATTTGTCGCTTAGTCATGCATCTTCCACCTGACGACTAACGTACATCATAACAATTAAACAGACCTTTATGAACATGGATGTTGATGGTAGTTGTAGTAGATGAGAGCAGAACAAGAGAAAGTGATATGGCAGCCAGAAGAGCGGGACTTATTTGACGCCAAACTTGGGCTGCGGTTGCATGCTCACTGCGCGTTGAAGTTATTGACCACCACTTCCCGAACAGAGGAAAACGCAACGTTGTCGTTTCTTCCATTTTGCCGTCCGGAATTTTCCGCGTGGCGAGAGTATGAGGGGAACGCTGAGTTAAAGGCAGGCAAAGTCGGTCTGTGTTGTAAAGCTATTTTTTGTTAGGTATGAATGCCGTGAGTGCCACCGACATTTGAGCAAAGTTTTCAACCTGGGGTTCTGTTAAGGCGCTGAAAACTGAACTTCAACTAGAGATTGGCCGAATGTGACAGACGCTTAGAAAGGGCACGTTGAAAGCTATAATCGAGAATGACGCGCTCGAGCTGCATCACTGAACTTTACCAACAATCTTGGGAGAGAACAGTGGTAGATATGAATGAATGAATTAATGAATGAATGAATAGTTGAATGAATGAATGAATGAATAAATAAATGAATGATGTAGTTCCCAAAAAACCAAAGCATTGCTGCAAAGGGCGTTGGGGAAAAGGCAGCTATAGCTGTTTTATCAGCCCCAAAACAAAGGAGCAGCATAGCGGTGCATAATAAAATTTTTTCAAGCAGGTTGTAAATTTTCACTGGAATTATTATATACATAGTATACAACATAAGAAAACTTCTTCACAACACGAAAAAAACGAAGGGATGCTGCAATTAAAAAAAAGTGAAGAATTGCGCGTGAGGAACAGGACGAATTGTCAATTCCACTAACAGTCAGGGCATTTAAAAGACGAGGTAGTCTTGCGCGTAACACTTGTGAACATTAGTTGGTACGGGAACGCGGTACCGACCAACACTCTGGTTGTCTAGTATTATGAGCAGCTGCGAGCTGCGTCAGGTAAGCCGTGTCAGTGTTTGCGTAATACAGAAGTACTAAGCGGTATATTAACAGGGTCATTGCCTTCGGTATGCTAAAATCCTGAAACAAGAATGTTGAAGGAGATTCACGTGGTTTATTTAAAATAGCTCAAAGAGCCTTATCTCTGCATAACGTAGTGCCTCTTTATATTAATTATAGAGGTTGTTCTTCACGCTAGGTAACAACAGATTTTTAGTGGCCAAAAAAAAGAGGGAATTAAAAATTAGGCACTTGATAGAGCGAGGAAGGTAGTTCAAATAATAAACAATGCCCATGATTTGCGAAAGTTTTCCTGTAAGAAAATCATTATAGCTACATAACGTCATATTCTGATCAAGCATAACACCTTAAAATTTTAGAAAATTAAGAATTTTAATTTTGGATATAATTTGGAATAAATTGTTTCTAAAGATTACACGCGTGTTTTTTCACTGCGAACCAACACCCCTTTGGTGTTTGCAGAATTAATGGTGAGACCGTTATTGAGCGACCTTGAGTGTAATTTATCCAAAACAGCATTCGCTTTTGTGACCGATTTTGGCTGGACTGCTAGATTAAAATAATAACGTAGTATCATCGGCGTAGACCGCGTAGCGTGTGTTGTCATCAATGTTTACAATGTCATAAAAGAAAGTATTAAAAAACAGGAGCCCCAGGATACCTTTCTGGGGCACGCCGACATTACCTGAACTAACTTCTAATTCACCGCTATTGATCTGCATGAACTGTTGTCTATTACCTAAAAAGACCTCAATATATCTAAAGCGATGCTGTCTATACCATAACGATCTAGATTTATGAGCAGTTCATGACTTATAGAGTCGAAATGTTATAAAAAATCAACAAACACTCCTATTGTGTACTAGCGTTGTTCAATTTTGTTTAAAATTATTTTTGTTCAAGCAGAGCAAGCAGCGTTGATCTATCTTTACGGAAGCCATACTGACGTATACTTATCAGACTGTGTTTGTCCAGAAACTCAGATATTCTTTATGGGCGGTAACAGCGCACAAGCTCACGGGACGAAGATAAGAGACACAAACAAGCACTGAGTCTCAAGTGAAGATTTATTGAAATAAACAAATTTTCTGAACACATAAGATAAACATACAGAGCATACACAGAGGGGCCAGCGTGGGGCCTTGTCGAGGGACTCTTCTTCCAGTGAGTACGTGCGCTGTTACCGCGCGTACCCAACTAGCCCGACTATCAGTCTTACTTCAGAGATTCTAACAAATATCATTTTTATAGACCTATTTAAAAATGGGAAGAATAGAAACGAGTCTTTAATTAGATAGCATGGTATTTTCGCAGTTTTTCATAGCGCAACTACATTCGCAATCTGCGTTCTTTTGTGATAACTTTTCATAGGACAGAGATATATTGTGCATATGTGCAAGTACCATTGGGAATATGTCTAAACCGAGCCTTAAAGGCTTCATTTTAATAGTATCTGCATCACAAGAGTTGTTATTGTTTAGTTAAGAAAATATTTCAGTCACATTTCCATCAGTTTATGAACGTAGAAGGCCCCGCCCCGGTGGTCTAGAGGCTAAGGTACTAGGCTGCTGACACGCAGGCCGCTGGATTGGATCCCGGCTGTGGCGGCTGCATTTTCGAAAGAGGCGGAAATGCTGTAAGCCCGTGTGTTCCGATTTGGGTGCACGTCAAAAAACCCCAGGTGGTCGAAATTTCCGGAGCCCTCCACTACGGCACCTCTCAATGGTGGTTTTGGAACGTTAAACCCCACATATCAATCAATCAATCAATCAACGATGCAGAAAAAGTGAACACTCGCAATTCAAACTCAAAAACAGCTTGTATCTTCATTGCTATTTCTAAGTGGAAAGTTAGAAAAGTAATCAATGAAATGGTTTGTCGTTTTGTCTTCGGGTATTTTAACTCCATCTGAAATGACACTCGTCAATGCACTTGGATTTGACCCTCTGTTTAACAAGAAGTTAAGTAAACGTCTAATTTTAATGCTGGAATTGCCACAAGATGACAAGGCTTTATTTATTATGCCGTTTTTGATAGTGAGTAGTTCCGTAGTAAGGCCATTTCAAAATGACTTGAGTAGTTGAGATCATCGGGTATCCAGGACATGGTCAGTTTCTGAAGTAGCTTTGCCTTTCTATTATCTTTGCAAAGAGTTCACTTGTCACCCACAGTTTACGAATCCTTGACGCGACAAACACATTGACAGAAGAGAAAGCATTTATCGTAGTATGGAACAAATGTTTTCAGAAAAACATCATAAGCGCCACCAGTACTTGTAGCGGCAAAACATTCATCCCACAACTCTTTACGCAAGCCATTGCAAGGGCTTAAAAGTCTGTCTTCCGTAATAATTCGCGAGGAACAGACATTCTCCGTGGTGTTTTTAGACTTTCGTTTAAGAAAAAAAAATACAGGCACATGACCACTTAAGCTATAAGGTATAGTGCCACCATTACTATAGTTGTCCTATGAATAGCCATTACCATTCAAGGCACGTCAATGTTTTATACCTCATTCTTTTTGGTGTGTTGATAGCATTGAAGCATGCGTAAGTTTTTAAAAGCAAATTGAAATCACGTGTTAAACTAGTCAGTAAACATGTTCAGATAGAAATCACCACAGCAAATCAACTTGTACTGAGATTCAACAACGTGCTTTCAAAATTTCTCAAAAATACAAAAAGCCTTCCAGATGACCTTGAGGTCTGTAGGCAACAAACAACTGTATGGCGCGTATAAACTGTCAGTATCTCATAGTCTTCACTAACACAGTAAAATTCACCAACTACTTAGCAATAATTGAGTTGCACACAGTGAGCTGACCCGCCAGCACGTAAGTTTTTTTTTCAGAATTTCGTGAAGCACCTATATCTTGGTGGACGCCAGGGTATCTAGTCATATTACCACGTCTCAGAAAGCATTATGAATTGATCGTGAAAGTTCAGGCTGATGAATAGTCCGTCAAGTTCATCTTTTTGTTTTTCGCAGATTGGCAGTTATGTAGACGCAGTTTAGAACGCCACTGCTTCTGCACGCATACAGTATCGGGAAGGTTCCATGAGACGTACGTATTAGAGGTGTGACAATGCATCCATGTTAGCGGCAATATTCGTTTCATTCTCAAAAAATATCTTAGGCCCATCAGCGGCCAACCTTATCTTGTAAGCTCGCTCCCCTTCACTCTTTCGGACAATATCTTTTCAGCCTGGTGCCTTGCAAAACAAAAGTTGTTTAGGTCCGCACGCCCTCTTTCGCCACTTTTTGAAGCTTATGATTTTGCGCTGTCGCCCTGCTGCGGTGGTCCTCGTGTCTGAGGTACTTGGCTGCGGATCCGCAAGCCACGGAATCGAATCCCGGTGGCAGCCGCTTCAGTTTCGATGGACGCGAAAATGCTGTAGGTCCGTGTGCTCAGATTTGGGGTGCACGTTGAGAACTTCAGGTGGTCGAAATTTGCAAAGCCCTCCACTACGGCCTTTCCCATAATCGCATGGTAGTTTTGCGAAGTTACACCACATATAGCATCAATCATCTTGAGCAGTCAAATTTTCCGGCATGAAGAGCCCTTTGTGGCTCTCAGTCAAAGCCTTCCTATACTGAAGCCTTATGTCCCTTATTGCCTGGTTAGAGAACAATGATTATTTCTGGAGCGTGTTATTTAACTGTTGAAGTCTGTGAATCGAGTTGACAGTTTGCTCAGTGCAGGGGGCGTTCTGCAGTTTTCGCGCAATTTCATTTATTTTGCCGATCAGACCCTCATTTTTGTCTTGTTTAACTCTGTGAACTTCAATATTCAGTTTTTTTTAATTATCAAGATCAGTTACTCTATCATCGAATAGCCAGATTTCTGCATTCACACTCCAGGCCTCTAAAACAACAATTCTGTTTTAGCAACTCTACACAATTTTCATGCCCCGCCGCGGTGGTCTAGGGGCTTAGGTACTCGGCTGCTCATCCGCAAATTGCGGGATCGAATCCCGCCTACTGCGGCTGCATTTCCGATGAAGGCGGAAATGTTGTAGGCCCGTGCGCTCAGATTTGGATGCACGTTAAAGAACCCCAGGTGGTCGAAATTTGCCGGAGCCCTTCACTACGGCGTCTCTCGTAATGTTATGGTGGTTTTGGGGACGTTAAACCCCACATACCAATCAATCAAGTGTGTAAGTGCTGACTCATAACAATTGGCCCGATGTTTATTCAGTATATAAATAGACAATCGAATAAAGTAGTAATTCGTTTGAACATCATATTTCATTGTACAGATTTGAGTGAATAAAGACTTGCCCGTGTTCAAGAGGAATCAAGCCACCAATAAAATGCTGCGGCCATCCATCTCTGAAATGAGGATGGTGTGGCGATTAGTGAAAGGAACTAGAAGCAGGCACATGCTACACAATATTGCCATTGAAAAAAGTATTTATAGTTTGGCGGTTGCAGTTGAGCTGTTCATTACGTCATTCTCAACGAACTCCTCAGCTGAGGTTCAGCAAATCAACTTCACACCTCTACAGAGTAATTCGGGTTAGCTGGCTATTGAGTTACGCATAATGCTGTACACACTTGTTATTGTGCAGATGAAAGTATTCCCCAACATAGCAGAGCTTGTCAAAATTAGAACAAAAAATGACCATCGCCTACAGTGAAATAAATCACTTCACCTTTCAACACGTTAGATTTATTACATGAAGGAAAGTGTAGAAGCCATAAACCTCTCAAGAGCAATATATTTTAATCAAAAATATTTCTCGGAATCGTGGGAATCGTGTATAGGCCGCATGCTGTAAGCCATGGAGAAGTTGCACTGTACTTCAGGGAATTGGGTAAGCCGCGAATCCTCCGTACACATCCACCGTGATTTATAGACGCGACAACGTCCCTATACAGATATTGTACGCACAATAATTATTTTGCATATTATTGTGCCATATACACTTTGAGTGATATATACATAACAACTACAGAGGGCATGTTATGTTACAAAGTACAAACAAAATCGTCTCTTGATGAGTTCAGGGACTCGTTCGCTTTTAATAATAACTACTAAATGGTCAGCAAACTATGATGCCAAGGGTTCAGCATGACGTTGAGTGTGGTGGAAGCCTATAAAAAATCATCAAGGCCATCAATTCCTATATAGAACTCGGTATTGATGACCTTCCCATTATCTCTCTTCTAGCACGAGGCGGTGGGACTCTGACACCAATGCTACTGTATGCACTCTCAAGTCACAAAAACAAAGCCATTGCTTGCCTCGGGGTGCACTATGGGCTACAAGTCATCTAAAGTGAAGCATGCGTTGTTCGGCATTTCAAACGACAAAGCTCTGTTAGCGCGGTAGTGAAAAGTGATTCCGTGCGCTGACAAGCTCCTTCAAGAAAACTCGGCTCTGTGCGAGTTGTACTTCGACGAGAGGTACTGCACTTCGAGCACACCGTGAAGGGCGAGAAATTGCCCAAATTGAAAGGAATAGGCGTGCGCAGGATTCCCGTTCAGGTGGGAAGAGGGTCATTGCTGTGCCCTCCTGTCCATTATCTCAGTGTATAAGGCAGATTTTGCACCCCCCTTTTAGGTGACTG
>NW_023608176.1:0-30281 GCF_013339725.1 Rhipicephalus microplus | reverse complement strand
GTTTCGGTGCTCGAGTTTACACCGATGCTTTGTAAACTGGAGAGTTTGCACAGGTGCTCGACTTTACACTGCTGTGTGTGTTTTTTTAACCGTCTCCGGGACATTTCCGAAGGCTGTGCAAGATTCCCTGCTCCGAATGGTGGCACCAAGGGAGACATCTAAAAGACTGCCTCCGGTTCACGTGCTGCAAGGACACGACGTCTAGCAGAGATTAGCAAACGTGGCCAAGAGCGAGCGAGCAGGTAAGTCTTTATGTAATAACGCGCACCGCACGCTTCAGACAAAAGCAAAGCCTAATTTTTAAGGGAAACTTTTGAATGCAAGTATAATAAACTGATTCCGAAGAGTACAAAGAAGTTCTACGTGTTGGGCCAAAATTTTATGTCCTCGATGTAGAAAAGGCTTATGACACAACATGGCGCTTGGGCATATTGCGAGACCTATCGCGTTTAGGTGTGCGGGGTATAATGCTGACAATTATCGAAAGCTACCTATCCAACCATACATTCTGTGTGCGAGTTGGCACTGTACTATCTCGAGTATTTGTCCAAGAAACAGGAGTGCCACAAGGAGGTATATTGAGCTGCACACTTTTCATAGTTAAAATGAATTCCTTACACCTGTCTCTCCCACGTAATATTTTTACTGTATATGTCGATGATGTGCAGATTGGTTACAAGTCGTGCAACATCTCAATGTGACAACGTCAAGTTCAACTAGTGTTGAACAAAGTATCTAAATGGGCAAATGAGAATGTTTTTATACTCAACGCGCAAAAGAGCACTTGTGTCTTGTTCAGCCAAAAAAGGGGCCTCCATCCTGACCCCGACATTGACCTGCATTGTCAACCTCTGTCATTGAAGACCGAGCACAAGTTTCTTGGTCACATATTAGACACTAAACTAACCTTCATCCCACACAGCAAGTATTTAAAGGACAGGTGCTTAAAAACAATGAACATTTTGAAAGTGTTATCACGCACTACATGGGGTAGTGACACGAAATGTCTAATGAATTTATATAAAAGCCTCATACGAACACGCCTAGATTACGGTGCTATAATCTATCAGTCGGCAACACCATCAGCCTTGAAGATTCTTGACCCCGTCCACCATCTAAGCATTCGCCTCTCTACGGGTGCCTTCCGAACTAGCCCTGCAGTACGGAATGCATGTACGTGGATTCGAATGAATGGTCGCTCAACCTACAAAGACGTTTCGTGTCCTTTTTTGTACTTTTTGAAGGTGAAGTCAGACAAGAAACACCCTTCCCGATTCACAATAATGATTTGTATTGTTCTGGCTTGTTCGAGAACCGTCCTTCGTTTAGGCAGCCCTACAAGCTCCGTGTAAGGGGCCTGGCCGAAGTAACAGGTGTGCCTCTTCTCGAACACAGTTTGATAGCTCCTGCAACATATCTGCCACCGTAGCAATGGCAGCCTATAGACTTTGATGTCTTTTGTTGAAGTATCAAAACACGCACCACTTGCACACATACATACATACTTCCTAAAACTACAACATAAACACACATGTCCTGAGTTCTTTACCGAAGCGTCAAAGTCAAACGCTTCTGTGTCATATGCAGCGGTAGGCCAATCATTTTCCGGGGCAGGCGTTCTTCATCTTGATGCAAGCATTTTCGCAGGAGAAGCTTACACAATACTGGCGGTCGTAAAACACATCAAACACATAAAATTACAAAAGGCAGTAATATACACAGATTTCCACAAGCATTGTCAAAGCCTGAAAACTTCTAAAAAACACAATAACCCCATGCTGGTGTCACTTTACTCACTTCTGTGCACACTGTACACATCAAAACAGCACGTCGTTGTCTGCTGGGTTCCGGGACACCGTGAGTTACAAGGGAACGTATCGGCCGACAAGCTGGCTGCTTCGGCCAACGACACCCCTCCCAATGCATCAATACCAATCCCTGCACTTGACCTAAAACCTTTTCTAAAACGAAAGCTCAGGGGGCATTAGCAGAGCACGTGGGATAAGCACACAGGCAATAAACTCCATGTTATTAAGCCGCAACTAGGTTATTGGCCGACACTATCAAAATCACGACGCACAGAAGTAACACTAACAAGGCTTAGGACAGGACATACATACTCTACACATTCATATCTTCTGTCTACCGGCAATTCACTGTATTGTGAGAGATGTGGAGAACCACTTACGGTTCTCCACATTCTCGTCCAGTGCAAGGAGCTTGATGCTCTAAGGAAAAACCATTTTTATAGCCCTACCGACAGCAGCTCCCACTACCCCGGGATGCTCATCGGTTGGGATCCGCTTTTTAAGCTGCATACACTTCTCACTTTTTCAAAGATGTGCATAGCTTTCACCCGATATTTCGAGGTCATCCGTAGCACGACCTCTGTACCGTGGTCGTGGCTGCGGTGACTACATCTCCTCCATGATATATTATCATGACATTTCGCCATCCACTTTCACAGCTCATATTTCACACCACTGCCATGCTTTTATCACTTCCATGTTTTAACCCGCGTTAGCGCGAGGAATTTTAAGGCCCCTTTACAGCCACGCATCATATCATTGTTCATATCTCTAGACTACTGAAATAGTGCTCCTTGGCCATCAATTGGCCCTTGTGCCATTAAAAAGCACTAATCATCATCATCTTGCGGTGGTCAACACGATTTATTATTCTCAGAAAGAACAAAGTGTCCATGCCTTGCCTTCATTACTGGGAAGTTAGGCTAGTGTTTGTGTATTCACTGAACCTGCATTTAGTATTGTATAAGTATTTATTTATTCTTATACGCATGGATTGGCCGCTAGGGGCCACGGTGTGCGGACGCGCGTCGCATCGGCTCCGCAGATTTTCTATGGTTTTCGGCGATTTCTTTCCAGCCATTCAGTTCGGAGTATTCCCAAGTGACTGCGAAAGTCCTGCGGTCTCTCCCGATACCATTTGTGCAGGTGAGCCCGTGTTTCGGTCACTTTTCGAAGATTGCCCGTACCGCCACGCTGGCACGACAGTCAAGCCAGTAGACAAGGCACGGTAGGCCTGACAAGTCGTCGGAGCAAGCGGGTGCCCATCCGCTGCACCGGCGCCCGAAATGGAATTCGTGCAAGTCGAAGGGGAGGAGATATCGCCGACAGAGTTCGGAAAAGAGCAGGGATGGTGCGAGATCAAACGAAACACCAAGAAGGCGGGTGGAGACGCCGACCCGGCGAAGAACAGCAAGCAACAACGCCAGCGTCTACCGAGAAGGCGGCGTTTATACAGAAAGCGACGCAGTACGTGCGGAAGATCACCATGACGAGCCGAATGCCCAACCTGCCAACGGATGACTACAAGATCATCGTGCGACCCCGGGATGGCTTCAACGTATCCCACTACCAGAAGGACCGCGTCCACTGCTGCATACGCAACGCTGCAGGGGTGGGGCGAGGTAGCCGAGGAGGACAGCGTCTGTCTCAATGAGCGACAAAACGTTATTGTGGTAAGCACGCCGTCAGAAGATCGCGCTAGACGATATGGAGGCATTTGCAAGCTGCGAATTGGCGACCGTGAGTTCGAAGCGAGTGCCTACAGAGCGGCTCCGGAGAACACGTTCAAAGGCCTCATCAGAGGCATATCGCTAGACGAAAAGCCGGCGGACGTCGTGAGAAGACTGGTTAACCACCGCAATCCGAACGTCCTGCATGCCAAGCGCATGGGAAACACGACCAACGTGATAATCCTTTTCGACGGGTACTACGTGCCTCGTTACGTGAACTACGGCGGGATGGTGATAAGGTGCACTCTTTACAAGAAACATATCGATATGTGCTACGAGTGTGGTCGTCTGGGACACAGGGCCGACGTGTGCCCCAACCCGAACGACAAGAAGTGCCGTGGGTGCGGATGCGGTAACCCGCCCGACGATCATCGGTGCGAGCCGGTGTGCCAACTGTGCGGAAAGGGTCACCTCACCGGAGACCGCAAGTGCAAAGCCAAGTACAAGACACCCTACCTAGTCAAGCGCCGACAGTGGGAACGCAGAATGCGCGAGGAGGCTGAGGCCGCCTACAGCAGTAGCAGCACCGTCAACGACGGGGAGGAGGGCTACGGACGACGCCACGCACCGAGACGACGTCGCGGCAACAGTCGATCGGCCTCGAGGGAGACCCGCGCGCGGAGCCGCACTCGCTCCCGTACTCGTTCTCGAGCCCGCTCTCGCAGCGTCTCCCGACCCCGTTCAGCGAAGCCTCGCAGCACGTCGACGGCCCGAGCCAACCACACAGCTGCAGCCAAAGGCGGAGGAGAGGTTGACCCCCATAAATTGAGGTGGGTGGACGTCGCCTCCGGACGCGCGCCCAGCGCACCGTAAACGCGAACCGAGACTGCCATTGATAGAAACCCAGATGTAGACAGACGTGGCAGCTCTGCTTACAAACGCAACAGCGACCCAGAAAGTCTAGTGCAGAAACGATTGGATCAATTCGAATCAATAGTCCAAGAACTAAAGCAGGAAAATGCAAGGTTAAGAAACGAAATTGCCACGTTGAAGGGGGAGGCCCCGACAGTTCCCTTTCCTCCTCCTCCTCCTCCAATTAAACCCGTCGCAGCCGACGCGGCTTCTAGTACAGCCGAGAGAGTGGAGGAAGTCATGGAGGCTTAAGACGCGCACCCCGCACCCACCAAACGTAAGGCACTTGACCCGGAACGATTCGACGTCAAATCGCAGAAACGCGAGGAGAAACTCCGCGAACGAGTCGATAGACTCGACGACACGATAAACGCGATGATGACCCAACACGTGCAGCAAACCGAGCAACTTAACAACGCAATCGCTCAGCAAGCCGCACAAACCGAACAGTGGAGCATTGCAATATCTCAGCTCACAGAAATGGTCGCGACGCTGCAAACGCGCATAGACAATATCGAAATGCGACTTCCGGGCGCAGTGGGTCGCCCAGTACGAACGACTGGGAAACCGTACTTTAGGCCGTTACCCGACGAAGAGGCGCAGGATCAGCCGGACGGCAAACCATAACACGTACAGGCACCATGGCTCGACACGAAACCACACAAACACAACGCCCACAACAGCATAACACACGGAACACGTTCACTATCTGGCAGTGGAACTGCAGGGGTACAGGAGGAAACAGGCGCTTCTCCAACAATTCTTACGTAGCCGGCAACGACCGGACGTAATACTATTGCAGGAAACCAATGACCCGGTCAAGCTGGCGGGGTACAAATCTATAGACGAAGCTGTCACCGCGGGAGCCCCACCGGCCGCTGCAACGCTAGTGCGACGCAACCTCACCGTGGCGCAACGCGAACTTAAGAACGTTAGCATACCGCATGTATTCATAGAGCTCATCCCGACGAAAGGGCGCGGCCCCGGCTTGTTTGTGCTGAACGTGTATAGCAGACCCAAAGCCAGACACCGCTTTAGCACGTTACTGCGAGAGGCGCGCGAGGCAGCTGCCGACGGGCCCTTGCTCATCGCGGGCGACTTCAACGCGCCCCACGTGGCGTGGGGGTACGGCTACGAAACGCCAAAAGGTAAGCGCCTTTGGGACGATGCGCAGAATGAGGGCCTCGAGCTCATCACAGACCCTTCCGCGCCTACGCGCAGGGGCAACAGCTTATGTGCAGACACCTCGCTAGACCTCACATTTACCAAGAACGTTGCTAGCGCGCGATGGCACAATACACAGGAGGACCTGGGTAGCGATCACTCAGTGATCGAGATCCAGGTCGACGCTGAACCTCACCACCGCGTTCATCGGGAAGGTACCAAGGGCAAGAACCACCGGCTGGTTGATTGGGACGCGTTTCGCAAAGTCCGGAAAGAGCAGAATCGTGGCAGTGCGGCTATTGAGGATATAGATAGCTGGACTGCGACGCTCAAGGGGGATTTAGAAACGGCGACGCGGGAGGTTCCGCCAGAAGCACAGCTCGAAGTGGTAGACAGCAAACTCCTACACATGTGGGAAGCCAAGCGCAGCCTGCAAGACACGTGGAAGCGTCAACGCCACAATCGAACGCTGCGCAGACGCATAGCACGGCTAAGCAGGGACATGGATGAGCACGCGTTACAGGTATGCAAAACGCAATGGGAAGATATCTGCAATGGGATAGAGAACCAGCTGGGACGGGCCAAGACGTGGCATATCCTCCGGCACCTCTTGGATCCAGAGGAGACAAAACATCGCACGCACATAAGCTTAACAAGTTGCTGCAGACTACAAAGGCACCCACGCGGACTTTCTAGATGACGTGCGAAGCCGCTACTTTCAGTCACGTAGCCCCCTCGCGCACTCGGCATACGCCTGGGAGGGGGAGGGTAACGCGGAGCTAGACGAGGACTTCAGCGTTGCAGAGGTGAGGGCGGTGCTGCACAGGCTCAACACAAAGTCGGCGCAAGGCCCGGACGGGATAACCAACAAAGCGCTACGTAACTTGGACGACGAGTCGATAGAACAACTGACGGCTTACATGAACGAGTGCTGGAATGCGGGCGCTATACCGAACTCGTGGAAAACGGCGCGCATAATTATGATCCCCAAACCGGGCAAACGAGTACAGATTGACAACCTTCGACTGATATCCCTGACATCCTGCGTTGGTAAGGTCATGGAACATGTGGTTCTCGCTCGCCTTACCAACTACCTCGAGGACCGAAACATGCTCCCCACACGATGCTGGGGTTCCGTCGTAACCTTTCCACGCAGGACGTTATGCTTCAACTCAAACACGATATCGTAGACAATCCCACACGATCCACCAAAGCAATACTCGGGCTCGACCTCAAAAAGGCCTTCGACAACGTTAGCCATGCTGCGATACTTGAAAGTATATGAGCGTTGGGACTGGGCGAGAGAACGTACCACTACGTACGGGATTTTCTTACGGGCCGCCGGGCCCGATTAGCGATCGGCGGACTAGAATCGCAGGACATATACATGGGTTGTACGGGCACGCCGCAGGGCTCCGTAATCTCACCCATGCTCTTTAACCTCGTGCTTGTCGGATTACCACAAAAACTCGCTGAGATACAAGGCCTCCACCATAGCTTGTACGCCGATGATATCACCCTCTGGGTTGCCGAGGGAAATGACGGCCACGTAGAGCAAACGCTGCAGGAAGCCGTCGACGTGGTGCAAGACTACCTTCGCGACACTGGCCTCGAATGTTCCGCCGCTAAATCGGAGCTCCTGCTCTATAGACCCTCGCGCAGGGGCCGTAAACCCAAGAACGCCGATTCCGCATTCGAGTGCGGATATATAGAAATTAATGTACGCACATCAGACGGCGCTGTCATCCCACAAGTTAACACCATTAGGGTACTGGGCTTGCGCCTGTCCGCCAACGGCCACAACGGCGAAACCGTTCGCAGACTAGAGGGCGCGGTCAATGAAATAATCCGGTTGCTGAAACGAATAACAAATCGGCATAGCGGAATGAAGGAAAGCAATACCATTCGCCTGGTACATGCTTTGGCTATGAACCATATAACGTACGTCGCCTCCTACCTCAAGTGGCAGGCGACTGAACGCACCAAACTAGATTGTCTCATCCGCAAGGCGTACAAACGCGCAATCGGATTACCGGCCAATACCAGCACGGAAAAATTTCTCGAGCTGGGGTTGCACAATACTCTAGATGAGATAATCGAAGCACACAACATCGCCCAGTACGAACGTCTGGCGAAGACCAGAACTGGTCGACACATCCTCGAGACACTGGGTATCAACTACCATACGCATCGCGGCGAAAAGGTCGGGATACCCAGACGTATTCGCGAGCGCATCGTCGTTATGCCGTTGCCTAAGAACATGCACCCGACACATCACATCGGTCGTGCAACAGGCGCGCCCAAGACCTTGAAAAGAAATTCGGCAATAGCAAAGACACAGTTTACATGGACGCGGCCCGTTACGACTGCCACCACGGCTTCGCGGTCGCGATCACGTATCATGTAGGAACTTGCGTCACGAGTGCGATGATAGGCACGGAAGAGACGGAGGCGGCCGAAGAAGCTGCCATAGCCCTCGCGATAGCCACCACGGACGCCGAGGTGATAATAGGCGACTCGTAGGCGGCGATACGCAACTACGCCAGCGGCCGGATCTCCCGCGAAGCGGCCCGAATTCTCCAAATTCACGAACGCAACATCTGCCGCAAAAACGACAGTTCCTCGTATGGACCCCCGCCCACACGGACCCTCCGCTTGCGGGCAACGCGACTGCCCACGCCGCGGCTCGAGGACTTACACGCCGAGCTGCGACGCCTGCCGACAGTCCCGATGTCTCGCACACTTCGACAGCGATGCGGGAATGGACGTGGGGGGATCGCATGACCACTTTTAGAGACATCACGCAACACTACAGACTGAACAGATGCAAATATCCACCACCCCACGCCAAACTAAACAAGAATCAGCAGGTTGCCTGAAGACATCTACAGACACACACGTACCCGAATCCAGTGATCCTTCGCCTCTGCTACCCAGGCGTTTATACGTCCGACGCGTGTAAGGCGTGCGGAGCCAGAGCGACGCTGCAGCACATGCTGTGGAAGTGTACCGGTAACGCGCAGCAGTCCCATACGAACCCGGTAGACATGGCAGTCTCGAACCGCGAGGCGCGATGGGAGGCGGCTCTGCTCAGCCACGACCTTGCCGATCAATTGTGGGCCGTCCGGCAAGCCCAGGATGCGCCCGGGTCCAAGCACTCGAGGCCGTCACCTAGGCCGGGGTGCTTGTAGCCCCACCCCGCTCAATGATGCCGGACATGTTCACTAAAGTTTTTACTCACTCACTCACTATACGCATTTCCTAAATGTTGTTTTTCGTTCTTTTTCATGAATTTTACGCACCACTGAGCATAGTTTTCTTTATGCACATTAGAATTTCTGTCTACAGGTACAAACAATTCCTGTTGTGCATTTGAATGTATAGTAAGATATATTAGCATGTCGCGAAAACAAACAATGTAACACATAAACGTTTTCTGTTTATGTATGATTTTTTCAAAAATGAAATTCTCCTAAACAAGTCTTTAAAAAGGGCGAGAAACGGGCCTACCAGGTCCAGAATGGGCTCGGTATATTCCTCTCAATGAGATTTGTTGAAGGGTGTACCATTCCGGAACATTGAAGCAATACTTTGACAGAAATCATTCGAAGACGACAGAGACACCGCAGAGTCTCTCGCCGACGCTAGATCTTAGCCCTATGCACATACGGCCGAGCAGACGACATGCCGAAAGAAACTCGCGCCACCATATCTTCTGGCAACCTGATCAGATGGGGTGGGACCGTGGTAGGTGACCACTTGGCAGCGCTTAAAGTTGGCGTGCTTTTCACCCGTTTTGAAGTGGGTTTGATACTGGTAGCACTAATTGACATTACATATAGTAATTCGTCCCTCTGTTCTATTTTTAGCATAAAATTGTCCGCAAGATAATCAAGAACTACGCGTTGATGAAAAAACACTATATTCGTGACTTTGATGGCACTGCTTCTTTGAAGAACTGCAATGAACGAAGTTCCCGGATCTCTCTTCCATGTACTGGCCTGTAATAACATCGTCCTTTTTACTTGCAAAACCATAATAAGCATACTACGGCGGCGTTTTTTCAAAGCCGAAAGCGAGGAAAGTAGACCAACAAGTTTCCACTCGTAATAATTCGCAGTTGAATAGTTGAGCAGTTTCATCACGCACATCGGCGTTGTTGCTTTCCTGTATAGTATTTTTGTGAGAATATAGGCATTTTCTCAACCTGATTCCAGGCGATATAACGCGGCAGTTATGCAGGGCTTCGTTTGAATTAATGAACTTTTAATACAAATTTTATGCCAGTGACGCATTGGTGGTTTTAGTGAACGAACTCTAGGCGAAGGTGTCAATGCTATTCCCTAGTGTTAACGACGCTGTTTGCTCTGATTACAAAAAAACTTCAATTAACCTCTCAAATATTTTCTTCAATGCAGCTGTTCGTAAAAAAATTTTTAGTTCATGACATTTAATTGTATCCTCATTTAGACACAGTAATCAAAAGGGAGTCCTAAGAAAGATACCGAATATTGCATATCGGACCACGCCCAGTTCTCAGAAAACATGAGCTCTATGTTTCGAATGGGTGGAGCTACACGAGACATGAAAGTGACGGAGTTTCAATCAAGGCAAGCCGAAGTACAATCTCAACAGGAAAATCGGCAAGAAAAGTGAAATAGATAGGTAGGCAGTTTATTCTTTGTGCGAAATGTGTTGCATTAGTGTTTTCTCAGCTGCAAGCAGACGCGGAGAACTATTTCGCCTCACTCAATGAATGCATGCCGCAGTGGCTGCTTTTCATTTTAATGCTACAACAGATAAACAGAGAACTGTAATTGCATTTTTCTCGCACGCAGATCAAAATACAGAGAATATCTCTAAACATTACACGCAAAGGCAGGGCAGTTCGCTGATGCAAGTGAGAAATTTAGCCCTCTACACGAATATTAAATTCAGTTTACCAATCTGCGATCAATAATGATACGGCATGCAAAAAGCTATAAAATATGCTGTTCGAACTATAACTTGGCCGTAACGGATTGTCGTTTCTTGTTTTTACACTGTGACATGAGTAAATAGAATTTCAGCGTCAATACTTTTTCACCCTACAAAGCCATACCATGCAAACAAATCCGGCAACCTCGAACAACAAAAATAATAGCATTAGTGGCGAACGCCACCAACAGTATTTATTGCCAGTTTGCGGAAACAATAGTTTACTTTTACTTTTATTGACGCCATAACCTAACTATTTCATTAAAATGGAAGCGTTGGAATGGACGATAGCGGATATATACGCTTGCGAATTCCACTTCATGGCACGATAATGTTCTCGCAAATCAGTTTGCTAGCCATAGTTTAGAAAGGAAGTGGCCTGCCCACCAAAGGCGCGCTGTTTACTCATTTTAACCTTACGACTGCCCACCGGAGGGTACATGTTCAATGTGCAGAATAAACATTGTTTCATGTGCCTTTGACATGAGCCATCAGTAAAGTTAAAAAAAGCAAAAACTATAATAGTTTTAAACATGCACTCCCACCTCAATAACTTGAACTGACACATAACAGCATGTACTTGACAGCGACAGTACAGAGCTTTATTCGTATTGACAGAACTTTCAGCGTATATACTACAACGAACAAAATTGTTCAAGCCAGCCCTGAGGCAGTACGTTCACAATATGTTCTACAACGTGATGTGAAATTGCGATGATTTGAGCGCATATTTATCTTTTTCCGAGCTTTAATGTTGACGTCTAATTGACAGAAAAATCATATCGTATCTGCAGAGTGAATGATGATGATTCGGGCGAAGTGTCTGTCAGCCCAACCGTGCTTCCGTCCAATCGTTCGTTCTTGCTTCCATGCGTCCCCATGACCATCCGTACGTCCATCCATGCATCGGTCCGTCTGTCCGTGCATCCGTGCGTGAGTCCGTCTGTTCGTCCGGTTATCCGTCCGTCCATGCGTCTATCTAACGAACACTGCAAATACCACCATCTCGCATCTTGCTTCCCTTGTGGCATATACCCGCTCTACAGTGACGGTGTGCCACCGGTGGCTACCTACTACTACTACATACATCGGAGTATGCACAGACCCACGCCCTAAGGCGCTTAGTCCCTAATATAAGATAGCCAGGTAGCAAAAGTAATCAAAGATATGAGAAACGCTCGTTTTCAATTATTTATTGTGTGTGTTTATAAAAAATTGTTAACGATTGAGAGTGTGTTTAGAAAAAGTGATTAACGATTTGGAGTACTTAGTACTCTACTATGGGAGAGCTGAGCTGTCCCGTTGTACGCTATCCTCCAACGCAGGTATTCAAACGATTGAGAGTATGATGGTAAAACAGCGCGCGCACACAAGGGTACATGAAGGTAAAAAAGAGAAACTGCGCATATTTGTATTAGGAAAAAGAAACGTTTTCTGCCCTAGTGTTGAGCCTTCGAATATGTATCATTTTTGCATGAAAGAAAAATTGTCAGCTGAAGTTACACTTCGCATGTATGGTTATTGGCCGGAAGCTATTATTTATTTATTTGTTTATTTGTGTATTTATTTATTTAACGTCATGAAAATTTCCAGAGACCTCCAACACGGCGCCTACGGGACGTTAAACCTGACATATAAATCCCTGAATCAAATGAATTTACTTATTTAGTTTTTATTTGTTTATTGAAGTTGGTATAATGTATCAAGTAGTGCAAGTTCGGATTTTCTTGTACACAGTAAAAATGTTTACACTTAAAAGGGTGTAAATGGGCTTGCCCCATGTTGTTACAGTCATAGGGTGTTAACTCCGCACCTTCCAAATAGGGTGCTTCCCCATGCACTCTTAGAAAAAGGTGTGCATGTAAAAAACTGTAGGGTGTTACATAAACACGCTTAAAAAGGGGGTCCTTCAAGGTCCTTCATAATTTGAACACACACTGAGAAGAGGGCGAGAAGGCTGCGTAAGGGTGTTGAGTGCTCATGGCAGGGGCGTCAGTGTTCTTTTAGAGTTCACAAATAGTTAACACCAAATACTGATTACAGAGTACTTCAAGGAAGTAGTCCTGATTGGCGATGATGCGCCAGCTGTCGAGTTCCATTCATCGTGTGGGCAGAAATATATACACCCAGATATATATATATATATATATATATATATATATATATATATATACACTTTTTATACTTTATACCTTATAGGTTTAGACTTCTTTCCCTAATATATATATTCGAAGGTCGTAGGTTTGATTCCTGCTCATGGCAGGTTACTCACTTTTCTTTCTTCTTTTTACGTTACATTGGTTCTAATAACTACTCCTATACATTCCTTGACATTATTGTCTGTTAGATCTCATTATTATTGTGTCAAAAGACGGAAAAACGAGCCCTTAGTTTGATGTATACACTTCTTTTCCTTGTATATATATATATATATATATATATATATATATAATATATATATGATTGAAAAAAATAAATTCTGTGGGTCCGTGCAAATATATTTAGGAATAAAGGAGCAAACTTACGAAAATTGATAATTGTTTACTCTACGTTTTGGCCGTGGCACGAAACGTAGAGTATCCTGATGAAGGCCGTGCCACGGCCGAAACGTAAAGTAACAATTATCACATTTTCGTAAGTGTGCTCCTTTATTCCTAATTATATATATATATATATATATATATATATATATATATATATATATATGAGATATGACACACGGGGGGATGAGAATATATAGATAGATAGATATATAATACTTCACAGTATATGCGTAGTAGACGTTACAGAATCCTAAGCTTTGCCGCCTTGTATATTGTATTCACTTTTATTAGGCAGCGAAATTCATTTAGTAGTCAGTGCCGTTCCTGTATACTTTTTTCTGCCACACAATTTTTTCACCAGACGTGTAACGTGTTCACGTATACGAATACCAGAGACGCGGCACTTCAAATATTAATTATATTTTAAGTCTCACATTATTGATATGTGCTTGAAACACATAATTACAGTTCTTTCTGTTTATATACTTATTTGAATACACAGTCAAGAGACTAGAAATTAAATACACTCAAATGTATACTCATAATTCTTCAAATATCTACAACCACAGTGGTTTCTGTTTATTACTCCTTTATGTACACATTCGGTGACTAGAAATGAAATACATGCAAATATATACTGATAATTCTTTCAAAGGTATACAATTACCGTCATTAGACTCTACGCCTTCATGTACACAATCAGTCCCCAGAAAGGTTGTAGACAAAAGTTTATACTGATCATTCTTTCGAATACACATAATCACAGTGGTTTCAGTTTTGTATTCCTGTATGTATAACAATCTGTTACAATAAATGGTGTACACGCACACATATACACGTTTTTCCACATATAACATCAGTGAAGACTGAAAAAAAACCATTACAATAATCAGAAACAAAAATAACCTGAAACCAAACACGAAATTGAGTCAGGACACACAAAAAAGAAAAAAGAGGTAATACATGAATATGGCTAATGACACAGCTGGGCCATTCCACGCCAAACGTCTGTCATTTGGGCAGCCTTCTCAAATGTATTCGAGAAAATCGTGCTGCATTGAAAACAGTGAACTTCTGGAATATATACAAAAGAAAAAAATTTGGTCACGTGGCTGCCTTCTGAACTTTCTTGAATGCCGTGCGGATGTTGTTTCTAAACAATTTCATTTTAATAGTGTTGCTGCTTCTTTTTATACCAAACTTGGTCTACATGTTAAGTAAATACACCTGTGTAAGGTACCTGAAGCTCTGTAATATTAACAAATGTTTCTGCCACATACGCTTACCAGAATTCAGCCAAATTGTGTTATGTTTAATTTTTTTTTCTTTCAATACGGCACTTTGTACGAATATCTGAGCAGTAATTGCTACCTTCACAAAAGATATACCTTGAAAAAAAATATTTCAGCCCTCTCAAGGTCCTAAAAATTACAAAAAAAATATTGCGAATTTCGCCAAATCGCCAATTTTTTCTATATTGAGACAGAAGTTGCACCATCTGGTGCTCCAATGAAAAATCGCATTTACATCTTAATCAAAAGCAAACAAAATGTTATTTTTCTATCGCTAATATTATCACCACAATTCATGTTTTAAGGAAGAAAATAATTTCTAAAGTTCACGATTGGTCACTTCTCCTTCGGTCATACGACAGTTGCTACCTTGAAATTCCCTTTGCCATCAATGAGAAGGTTGGAACATTTTCTTTCCTAATAAATCTTATGATAACATTTTTTATATAAAGAGAACTTTATTTGCTTTCAATATTGGTATAACGGTGATTTTTAATTCGACCACCACATGGTGCATATTGCGTCTCAATAAAGACAAAAATCACGATGCTGTGAAATTTGTGATATTTTCACGCACATTTTAGCAGCTTGATGAGGTCTAAAGCCACTTCTTTCTCAAAATATATCTTCTTTCGAGTAAGTATTTACTGCTCAGATATGCAAAGTGTTGTATTACAATACAAATTTTGCAAACACAACACTATTTGGCTTAATATTTGGAAGCGTATGTGGTAGAAAAATTGCACTTATTTGCACTGGGCTTCAAATACCTTACACAAGCACATTTACTTAACATGTAGTCCAAATTTCGTATAGAAAGAAGGAGCAGTACCTTTAAAATGAAATTGCGGGAAGTTCACAAGGGAGCCATGTAACCACAAATTTTGTCTCTGAAGGACTCTAGCAGTTCACTGTTTTCTACCCAAAAAATCAGCAGAATTTTTAAAATGCATTTGAAAAGATCGCAGAATGGCTGGGACATTTGGCATGGATTGACCCAGCTAGAAGTCAGCAAAATAACTTACAAAAATAACAATATTTGTTCATCTACCTCGACCACACTAGAGAAATTTTACATGCCGGCTAAATTCTCTGCAGTTCAATAAAGAGTTCTCTCTCTCTCACACTAGAGAAAGTTGTTCAGGCAATGTGACACTCCAATTTTCAGCGTTATACTGCTTGAACAACTTCGTTGACAAAATCATGCTAAAAAAGCCGCTCTAGCACGGTGGTTGTCAATACCTTGTGGCCGTAGACAACGTTGAAAGCTAAAAAATTAACTCATAAGTGCTGTCACTCTTTCTTCAGCATTACTGAAGAGGAAGATTTTTAGGTCATCCACTTGAAGGTTCAGGAACTGTGTTTGCTCTAGGCGGGGGCCGGAGCAGATTACGCAGGTTGTCAGCGGCAACCTCTCGTCCTCTGATGAGAGCAAATATAATGTCTCACGAAATTAGGCTCGTGCTGTTTTAGCAGCACCATATGTGAAGTATTTGCAGTGTCTATCTTCTAAAATTGCGTGTAATTGACATTACACTGACTCGAAGCATACAACCCATGCTTTTCAATAATTTGGTATGACCCAGAAAAGATAGTTTTCCAGCCTACAGCAACTTCCTGAATTTAGGTGAAGTGTAAGACTACAGCTTAAAACTGCACTAACGAAAGCCTGAACTTACTTGAGAATCAAATTCCTGGTAGGGTAACGAGCCTGTGTGAAAACCATTTTTTAGAGTACAACGTTCAAAACATGTAGCAATAATCAAAACACCCAAAAAACATACATCTTCATGTACAAACAGTGAAGACACGGCTGCTTTCTCTTTTACTTGACAACAGAGGATCTTGGGATTTAGCAACAGTAAAAGGGTCTGCAAAAAAAAGAATTAAACTTTATTGGTTTTAATCATGCCTCTAACAATTGAAGGAATTGTGACGATTCAGGAATCAGTACAATTCTGACTCCCTTCGTAGGGGCATCAAAAATGAACAATTTTCTTGTTCTCTTTACCTTTACAAGAAGCTCCGCCCATGGCATCTAATCTACATTTGACTCCGTGCTTCCTCTTTACCGGCTTGCTAGACCTAGGGCTGCAACCGTGTATTTTTTTCACCTAATCTAGCACAAAAATGCGTCATAAATAATTCAATCGTAATAATTCATTGCATTTTTATGAAAGATGGGACACGTCGTCCAGTTTTTAAAGAGTTACGGGCCGGCAATGGGCACTAGTTATCACGTATGAAAGCATTACTTTTTTGATAAATGTCTTCAATGTTTCCTTACAGAAAAACCACCCAACATATTTCGACAACCAAGCCCATCCTCTGAGTGTAATCAGGGGCTCACCATTAGTGGTTATTGACCAAGGGAGTTACAAACGCAACCCGTGGCTAAATACTCAGTTAAACACATACATGGAAGTACGAGCGCTTGAACTACATCAACGCGCGCGAACGCCGTCTACATAGCATCAGACATGGCTTATGCTAGAGCTACCACACATTGCTTTCACAGCCATGTATACTCTCTCGATTCTGTTATAACGCTGAACGTCATCGCAGACGTAGGCAAAGCACGTATACAGCAAACAGAAATGGGGTAAAACAACGCACGGTGACAACAACGCGCCTTCGGAAGTACGCTACAGAGCTTTCCCCGTTGCCAGCGACGCGTGTTATAAATATTCTAAGAAACCACCGCGGGTGTTCTAGCAGCATCGCGCCATATCAGCAACTCAAACTATATCATTTTTGGGCAAAAAAAACGATTTTGTGCACCTCTGTACACAAATATTTTATTTTTATTTCTTTTTTATAACGCTTCCACCTGCAAAAGCATTTTGCGCACTCGAGTATTGATACAAGTGTTATTACGCTGTAGCCTAAGGCGCATCTTGATACAATCTCAGGCACGTTTAGCAATGCAGAGACAATGAGCGATCAGCAACTAATCACCTTTGATATGTGAACGCCTAACTCATTGTATAGGTGATGCAGGCGCTTACACAACAACGCACATAGCAGTGTGAGCTCGTTAAGTGACACCTTTAAATGAACATCTGCAACAGCCCCGTAAACGCATGCTCTTGGAAATGGCTGGCAGCCTACTTCCGCAGAGCTGCTGCAGACGCCCGGCTAGCACTGAGTAATTACTACCTACGAAAACCGTACACTCACCGTTAACTGGCGCACGTTGTCCGTGTCCGTCGCTTCATGAATATTCCTTAATCCGAGTGTCACATTGAACACGGAGCCATGCGTGACCACCACCAAAGATGCGCATGTTCGCTCGAACTCACAGTGACCAAGACCCCAGACGAACAAACGCATTGGAAAGATGTATGAGACAAAGAGAGAGAGAGAACGAGGAGGCACTGCCGGCAGCACTGAAGCTGTGGACGCAACCCTTTCTCCTTTCTGCCCGGCCGTTGCCGGAGCAAACCTAGCCAGGGTGAGTGGGAAATCCGCCAAGACGGCGCCAAAAACCAAATGCTAGTGCGGATACGGTGGCGGCTTCGACACGGAAGGCAATGGTACTTCGCTTCAAGGTCGACTCCTTGTAAATGGCCACTCTCTCTCCCACCAGTCACGCACAGGCGCAGGTTAATTTGCAGCCTCGCGTTCTTCGAGTGTTTTTCACGAAATGCGACTGCAGTCGGCGAACATAAGCAAAACTTAAGGAAAACAATGTGCACCCTGGAACATCCAGAAACTATGATTATTTTGTGCTCGGTAGGATGAGTGAGAGAGCATCGCTTCACCTTTTTTTCAGGGAAATTTCTTTTCGCATCGTTTGTGTCTGGCAATTCCGCATATAGTTCCACAAACAATGAATATGTAGTCAAAGCTGGAACAAATATACACAGCCGTGGACATTTCGAAAGGCTGTGACGCACCATGAAACTTGCCGAGGTTGTTACCAAACTTCTTGCTGACCACATTATCAGCACATAAATAGATTTGGTAACCCGATGAGCTAACTGAGCACGTGTATCAAAGGCAGCGCATGTTCTTGGTAAATGCTGTTAATATAAAGCGCAGTTGTGCATAAGCGCAGTTACAACTTTCCGTGTGAGTTGGTCATTACCCACGTCTTCGAACGTAGCAGCGCCTCAGCATGCTTCACCGGCTACCACAGCAAGTTCGTAAGCAATGATGAGGTACGGAGATGTGCAGCTGTTTTTCAAGTAATGAATAGTCCGTGTACGGTGCGTTCACCACCACCATTCCTTGAGCTGTCTCTCATGAACACTCCCCGTCTGAACAACAGCTGTGGTACGTTAAACTATGAAGCAGTAACCCCTCCTCCCCCCCCCCACACGAAATTCGAGGGCTCACGGGCTGATACACAGGCACACACAACACGCATACACACGTATACGGCCGCACACACATCCAATCGTAAACGCAAACATGCATGGGCGTATACATGTGCAAAGGTACACTTAACACAAGCATGGACTCTCACATACACGGGCACGCACACATGCACGAGTGTACACACAAGCCCGCTTACACACAAACACATGCGCAAACTCACGCACGCAATCACATACGCACACGCACACTCAGGCGAACATTATGTGTTGTTGTATATAACCCATAGCAAACATTTAGGTTTTAACTAATGCTAAGGAAAGCTTTCATAACATGGATTGCAGTAGATTGTAATTACAGAACGAACGCAATTTGCTTGTGCTGGGATTCTGCTGTCTTCGGAGAGTACCTTCACACATGCTAAGTCAAATAGGCTGTCATTTAATGCAAGGTCCACATAATCGTACAGTCGCAATGCTGCTCGGCTGCTAATTCGAAGGTCGCGGGCTGGATACCGGCCATGGCACTCGCATTAGGACAGAGACGAAATGGTAGAAGTCAGTGCACTGTGCGAAATCCGCGAACGTTAAAATCTCTGGAGCTCTGCACTATTGCGTCCCTGATACTCACATCGTTGTTTCCGGCGTCCCTTTTAATCACATCGTGGTTTCGGGGCTTAAAACGCCAGATATTATACTTCTGCGTTATTTTTTTCCGCATATTTCATCTGGTCTATCATCACCTACACCCTTCTCAGACAGAAAGCACCTTTAAAGCCAATTTTAGGGTGCTATCGAGGCAAGCACGCAAACAAAGGGGTGCTTTATTGAAAATCGACCATTTATCGGTGTTAAAGGGTGTTGCAAAGAGTGCTTTAACAGAAAAGCACCCTTTTGGGTGTAAACCTTTAATGTTTATAGGTCCAGAAACCTTGTTATAGTTAAGAAAATAAATCAATTCGTACATACGTAGGCCGTTTAATTGAAAACTGTGGGTGCCACTCTCGCCAATACGGGTACCAAAAAAGCTGCAAGCAGCTTTCGGTTCCAATCTGAGCATAATATTATCAATACCTCCGGCACACTCATACATATAAAGCCTAAGCCAACCCTTCAAACTTCGCCGCACGCACCGCCACCACACCTCGACATAAAATTTACTTTTCTGACATCTCCGATTTACTTGCTTTCTTTCATGACGAAGCTTGGTAGGAATCTTCCCTACAGTTGCAATATGTAAATGGCAAAAAAATAGCTAAACTCTCTGAAAACGTACGTTCAAGCGATGTTTCTGTAGTACCTTTGAAAACTTGCGCCCTTCTGCTATTGTAAAACCACATTCCCAAGTGTATCGTTCAACGTCTATTGAACTGTAAGCTCGATTGAATAAAATCCCCTACCTCCATTCATCTTCTACAATCCACAAGTAAAAGTATAAACAGCGATAATTGCTCTGAACGAACCGGTGGAAAACGTCGGGCTACTGCTATTATTAAAAGTTATGAGAATGAGCTTATGCGCACGAAACTTTCTTTCTTTCTTTCTTTTTTCTTTCTTCGTTTCTTTTATTTTGTTATTTTCTTTCGTTTTACAGAAATAGGAGCAAGAGCTAAAGGCGATTTGGCCTGATGGAGGCTCTTACTCCTTCGGGCATTCGGCATGCATACAAATAATTTTGATGCATGTAAAACAATAAAGCATCAGCATGTACATATCTAAATGCTTATGAAGAAGATACAGTTTCACATGATAGAAAATACCACTAGGCAACAAAAAGTTTACAACCACTTTATGAACCGTACAATAAAACACTTCCTGTAAAGTAAAACATCATGCTAACACTTCAGGAAACAAAACATATCATGTAAGACACTTCATCAAAAAACACATCATTCAAACAGTTAAAGTATATGTACCCCAATGCATTAGACAATGACGATTGAAACAGAAATAATAAAAACAGAGAAAAAGGCATGTATAAACGATGTATAAATTTGTCATTGAAAAGTTATCACAGAATGTAAGAGAAAGTTTTTTACATATAGTTTGAAAGAGGGTGCGTAAAAGTCTATGTCCTTCCTCACAATGTTTATAGCCACGGTGCTGATATCTTTAGGGGCGAAGCTCTTTATGACGGCACCCATTCGTCCCTCGTAGCCATTGTAGTATGTAACAAGTATAAAATTTTGACCTCCAAAGTCGTTCTAGTGAGAGATTTCTTCTGTGCGTTGTTGAACAATAAAAAATAGGACTCAATGTACATGCCAATGGCTGCTAATGGGAAATGAGAGACAAGAACATTTGGCTTTTAGTTAACGCGCACGCTGCGATCCCCATTAGCAGCCGTTGGCATCTACATTGAGCACTATCTGACAAGAAAGGGTTGCTACGTTATACTCGCTGGGTCTAACCTGCTTAGTTTTAGAAGTGTTTAGTGAGTGTTGGGCCGCAGTGCCATGAATACAGGGAAGTAGTATATACCATGAACTCGAGGTGGTTAAAGGTGGGAAGTAGACCCGAAGCGCAAGCCGTAAGAAAGTGTGCGTGTGCCACCTCTCGCTTAGTGCTTGGAATGTCTGCTGGATGAGGGTGCTCCTATATGGGGAATATATGATGAAAAGAGGCGTTATGGTGGTACCTGGAGTGTTGAATAGATTAACGAACGGACACACAGACACATGCACGGATGGACGCATGAACGGACGCAGGGGCGGATGCATGGACGAACGCTGAGACGGAAGCACGAACAGATGCACGCACGGACGGGCGGATGGACGCATGAACGGTCACACAGACGGACGCATGGATGGACGCAAGCAAGAACGAATGGGCGGACGAATGCTTCGCCCCACTCTCCGTCATTCACTCGGTGGATATGCTGCCAATTTTTTTAATATTCATTTTTCGTTTCGTTCAGTCACATGCACTTCGATCTATTTTCTGTATAGCGGTCATAGGCTCTGTTTTTTAGGCGAGATAAACTGTACCAAGTGATAGAGAGAGAGAGAGAGAGAGAGAGAAATATTCTTAAAGGAAGAGACAGGGAGGTTAACTTAGACGAACTGGTTTGCTACCCTGTACGGGGATGGGGAAAAGGGTCGGAAAGAGGATAGCTATAAAGAGATATAAAATAAATTAGAAAAAAAAAACACATGCGCACACATTCAGGGAGTTCCGATCACAGTCGTTTGGACAGGCCGGTTGAACGCAAGAAGCGCATGAGCGCCTTCACAGCCTTCTTCTGCGACATAGTCCTGTCGGCAGTGCAGGAGTCTTTCTTCCGAAAGAGGCTGGTTGTCCAGTTCATCTAGTGCATTGCAGGGTGACTGTCTCTGCGAGAAGTATTGTGGGCATTCACACAGAATGTGCCAAGTTGTTTCATCACTGCCACAATGGTCACATGCATCAGTGTCAGCCATTCCTATGCAGAACGCGTACGCATTGTTAAATGCGACGCCCAACCATAATCTGCAAAGCATAGTAGCGTCTCGTCGGCGTAATTCCGGAGGAATTCGAGGACTTAGAGTTGGGTCTAAAGTACCTAACCGTGCATAGAAGGAATGTGACTCGTTCCATTGTGATGTGGTGCGCTTGCGAGCAAGCATGCGGAGTTTCCGTGCAGCGTCAGTTCTGGAAAGCGGAATTGATATTTCATCGCTTTCAGTATGGGCAGAACGGGCAGCTCGATCGGCCCGTTCATTGCCAATTCTTCCACAATGACTTGGCAGCCATTGAAAGGCTATTTCATGTCCTTCCTCAATAAATTGCTGGGTCTTTTCTACAATCTCAAATACCAGCTGTTCGTACGGGCCATGGCGTAAAGGGGATAGAAGGGATTGCAGTGCCGCCTTTGAGTCACTGAAAATTGTCCATTTTTGTGACTGTTGATCGCTGAGAAATCGCAATGCGGCACGAAGAGCTGTGAGCTCTGCTTCTGTTGATGTCGTAAGGTCGGAGGTCTTGAATTTTCTTGTCGTGTCATTTATCGGTATAACAAATTATGCCGTTGAACTCTTCTGTAAAACAGAGCCGTCGGTGTATACGTGTATACAGCTTTGATACGTCTCGTATAACAAGAGCAGAGCAAGCTGCCTAAGAGCACGTGACGACATATCTGCTTTTTTCTTGATGCCAGGTATAGTTAGCCTGATATTAGCCTGAGTCAAGCACCAGGGAGGAGTCAAAGGCCTGGCGGCGGGTGTGAAGCATGTTGGCAAAGAATTGCGGTATGTGGTGATCGTTTGGCAAAACGACGAACGTGGTCTGTCTGCTGGTAAAAAGGCTAGGTGGTGGCAGGGTGTCCGAGCAATATGCCTTATATGTGTCCGGAGTGCCTCAACGTCGATATGTGTCGTGATGAGGTGGTCACCGGCGATAGCTATAGTAGCCATTGTTGACGCACTACGAGGCAAGCCTAGGCAAATCCGGAGTGCCTGGGACTGAACACTCTGTAGCGTTCGAAGGCTTGTTTTCCTTGCATTGGTCAATGCCGGTAAACTGTACCACAGAAACCGAAAAAAGTGCTCTGTACAGCTGTAGCATTGCACTGGGAGACATTCCCCAAGTCTTCCCTGCAAAGAACTTCAGTATATTACAGATGTCCATTAACCGTTTCTTCATGTACGAAACGTGATTGCTCCATGATAGATTCCTGTCAATTATGACACCCAAAAACTTGTGCGATCGAACGTATGGTACAGTTTGACCATTGATGCTTATAGTGTACTTATCCATAGGCTTTCGTGTAAAAGCTACGAGGGCGCATTTCTCAGAAGAAATTTCCAAGCCTCGATTTTGGAAGTAGTGTAATGTTCCAGTGGCAGCTTTTTGATTCTTCCTCGTAACGCCGACGTGCGTCCCCACAAAGCTAGTGCTGCTCTGAGCTCCACGATAGAAAAAGGCATATCCATGCGGGAATCCAGTGTTTGTGGACAGTTAGTCAAGGGCAATAGGCTATTGGGCACTGCGAGTGGCCCAGATACTCGGGCGCAGAAGTCTTCTGCCACGTCAATGCTGCGTCTCTGTTCAAAAAGTGCGAAAGCCCTGAATGGTGACCACTGAGTGGGTTTTGTGCGGAGACCTCGTACCGTCTCCACAATTGAGATAAAGGTTTTCGTGGGTCAAGTGACTCACAAAAAGCAGTCCAACGTTGTGTCTCGAGTTTATTTATCCGGCGCTGAATCTTCTTTTGTATACGTCCAGCAATCCGTAAGTCTTCTATTGCCTCCGTGCGTCGGTATCTTCGTTCAGCACGCCGTCGGATTGCTCGAAGTCGTTCTAGCTCGATGTCAAATTCCGTTACTTTGGGAGAGCAGGTGAGGGTACACGTAGTACCCTCACCTGCTCTGCTGTATTCTGCTTTTAATTATCTCCTCTATTTCGAGGGATATGTTTGCTTCACATTGCTCTTCCATGCGAGACTGGAATTTCAACCAGTCCACTCTCTGAACACTGTCGCGTATCTTAGCATGGGACAATCCTTCGATTTTGACGTAAGTGGGAATGTGGTCACTTCCATGCGTTTCTATGTCTGGAAACCACTCAGCATGCCTGACGAGGCCTCGTGAGACAAAGGCAGGGTCAAGGCAGCTGCTATACCTTGAACCACGTAGGAACGTTGGATTGCCATCATTTAGCAAGAAAATTTGGTTGTCGGAGGTGAAGTACACCAACTTTCTCCCTTTAACTTTGGTCTTCGAACTTCCACAGATTGTATGATGGGCGTTGAAGTCGCCAATTATTATGCATGGGTGAGAAGTTGCTGGCAGGATACCTTGTAGTCTTGTATGGTCGAAACGACTTGACGGAGAGAGGTATGCACCCAGAACCGTGATGGTAAGTCTCCTTTTCACTGTTATACTTATATAATGATTGTCGTCGTGGAGTGACACCGGATGATGAATGTAGGTGAGGTCGCGACAAATAAACATCAGAACTTTGCTATTGTCCACAGTTGTAGACGACATGAATGGCTCATAACCAGAAAGCCTGATTTCTTTCTGCAAATTTGGCTCCCAGATGACAATGATGGGGAACTTATTGGTGTACACAAACGGACGGAAATCGGCGATGTGTGACCTCAGTCCATGGCCATCGCATTGAATAGTCGCTGCTTTTCGGACCTCTTCTCTGAAAGACAGTGGCTGGTGAGCCATTGTTTACTCAAGCGCTGCGAGTACTGGACTCAGAGTGTCCAGTAATTGCAATGCACTTCTTGCTGACGGTGTGTGCAAGTTGCTCAACAACAAGCGGATGGCGTTAATTATTAGTCGCAAGAGAGCTATCACTTGCTGATCTGTGTTCCGCAAGTCCTCCATTACAGCAGCTTGCTCTGAAGAAGACAGCTTCTGCTGCGGCTCTTCTGAGCATTGTGTACGCGTAAGTGGAGGCCATTCTTCTGTAGAGACTGGTCTGCCCCTTTACTCTTTTACAACGTCTGTGTTTGCCGTGTTGTAAACTGCAGCTGGCGATCTTTCCTGATGCGTCGACTTATCGCCTGAAGTTGGCGCTCTCTGACGTGAAGACCTTCGATGGCGACGTCGTCTTCGCCGGATTTTCTCGGCAGCTTCTTTGTGGGTGGAGCTGTCTCCTACCATTTGCTTCAGATTAGAAAATTCTTTCTTTATGTGCGGACATTCTTTCGAAGAAGCCTTGTGAGCACCCTGACAGTTAGGACACTTCAGTCTGGTAGCGCTACAGTTGTCTTCCGCGTGTGGTTCGGCGCACCGGGGGCACGCTGCGGAGCTCCTGCAAACACTCTTTACATGGCCGATCTTCTGACAATTGAAGCATTGCACGGGTTTAGGAATGAACAGTTGAACTTGTTGACGAAAGTGGTCAACCTTCACGTATGCGGGAAGACAGTCACCTTTGAACGTTACTCTCACAGAGCGTGTGTTTCCAAGCCGTCCAACGCTGACAATGACGTTGTCTTGACTCGCTGGTTTTATAAGTATTGGAAGGTCCGCGTTTGGGATTTTCGTGTTAATGTCGCGAATGACTGCTGATGTGGTCGCACCATCGGCTGGTATGATGGACCTAACTGCAATGTTTCCCAGTTGTGTTACTTGTTGCAGCGTGCTCAGCGCACTCGGGTGCCTCACATCGACAGCCAGGATGTTTCTTCTTGTATTAAGCCGTAGGTCTTTAATCTCGCTCGGCACAGTGTTCTCAAAATAGAGCGAAAGCGCTTGCCTGTTCAGAACACGCAGACGTTCGGTAGCGTTCTTTGGCACAAACAGGATGGAATGGCGCCATCGCTGGGGTGCCGTTTTCACGGTGGCTGTACTTGGCACCGGCGATGGATTGATGATCCGTCGCTTGGCCTTGCGGTGCAGGACAGGTTGAAAGCCGTCGTCTGGGGACTCGTCGCAAGATGCGGAGTACAGCTCAGTGTCATCGCTCTCACTGGATGTGTTTCCTCGCTTCCTCGAGGTAGTGGCCACGGTCGAACCGGAGTCAGACGTTGCCTCGTGAGGTTGTACATCCATTACCGCTACCTACGGGGCATTACACCCCACAACTGCAGCGAAAAGTCCAGAAAAGCACTGAGACGAGCGAGATGTGTTCTACAAAGAATCACTTCGTCTTCCTTCTTCCAAAAAAAGGCTCAAAAAGTATATGCACTCACATATGGCTGCAGCCCGATTCCCCTGTACCAAGTGATAATTTGAAGTCATATTGTGCTGCCTTTTCAATAGGCTTGGCTCTGCCATGGTGGTTCAGTGCCTAAGGCACTTGGCTGCTGACCCGCAGATCGTGGGATCGAATCTCGGCTGCGGCAGCTGCACTTTCAATAGAGGCAGAAATGTTGTTGGCCCGTGTGCTAAGATTTGGGTGCACAATGAAGAACCCCAGGTGGTCGATATTTCCGGAGCCCTTCACTACGGCGTCTCTGATAATCATATGGTGGTTTTGGGGCGTTAAACCCCACATATCAATCAATCACTCTTCAATATACTTGCAGTTGGGAGTGTGTGCCTGCGTTTTCATTATCTTTTGTAGTTCCTGTTCCGTACGGCACCCAACATTTTACATTCACAATTACACATCTAGCATCATTTCTACTCCATATACAGTTGCAGATTGCAGTACCTAGGCAGCCGTCGTCAAGCATTAAGCTAAAATTGCAAAATGCACCACCATCAACCATGCTGTCGTATGATTCGAATGAAGACGCCAATTTGGCGAGTGTCCAACGTATGATGAACGTTTAATGCGCGAATACTTACGGCTACAAGCAGGTCAGTTACTCAAGATTAACAAAAAGCTTGCTTGCTGTAACACTGCAAGCCTCAGTTACTTATCTGGATCATAAAGGCGAGCTGAGGGTATCATTCTTTTTTCATGTTTGTCTCTGTTTTATTACGTCCACTTCCTTGTTTCGCTTTGAACGTCCTTTATGCGAAGCGGACAATGCTCCGCCGACCATAAAGAACACGCGAAGAATTGTGTTAGCACCACCGAGCAAATGGAAGCAGCTTCACGGCACAGTCATTGCAAAGCCGTGCTGAACCAGAACCTCCACGTACCTCACTATTCCGCTTCCACTAAAACGGCGTGAAGGCGTTCGAGGTTTATTGTCGTCATTCGAGTGTTTTAAATGCGAGTTGAAGAGAACGAATCCAGAAGTAACACAGGAGGCCTACATTTCACAATCTGCATGTTTCAAGATTTGAGTTGCTTTTTTCTGCGTTTTTTTTTCTGCGTTTTCTACAAAAGATATCTCTTCCTTCCGTACGATATTTTATGTTCCCGGTTTATGAGAATCTCTCTCTCTCTCTCTCAATCTCTCTATAACACCCAAACACAAGTTCTCCCCCTCTTTCTGTTTTCTATTATTGTGCCCTATTTTCTGGCTTGTTTTTGTACTACATACCACTGCGGTTGGTTTGTTCGAGGTGCCCTGCTGGGCACATTTGTGTCCGCTCTAATTCACCCAACGGCCATCGTGCTGCGCTCAGCAAGCGCCACGCTAGCGAGCCGGTGAGTAATGGCCCTGTTCCTGGCGGCAATGAGGTGATTCATTTTTCGTGTGATGCACTGCGGTTCCTTGTCTCAGCATGCTAGCTGAGTGGAGTGTAGGATGGAAGCTTCACAATATGAGCACCAAAGCGAAAAGTCCACTTTCTTTGGGATTATGGGAAACAGAATGAAGGTTTATACAGCGTAACTGTAGAATATGAAAAAAAAGTCGGAGCTAGTGAATACAGAAGTGAGACCAAGACAAGACTGAAAAGTGTGAAAAAACCGTGAGGGCTAGAATTCATACGAATGCGAACTAAGAGCACATGCTTCGGGCGAGCAAAATTGTTGGGGTGACCGATTATGCCTCATTGCTTACGTGGACACTTTCGGTGCACGCTAATAAAAACGGGAGCTTGTCTCTTCGAAAAGAAAGGGACAATCTGTATACTGTCTAATGTGCCACAATAATTAATTTTCTCTCACTCACTTCATGATACGCATGACTATTTGCATTCTTGCCATATAGAAGGCACTTTTAGCGTGTCTATCTACATATCTATACATTTATCTTTTTATCTATAGTTGCTTACATCTGCGTGCGCTTCTGATCACCCCCTTAACGAGGGGCAAACGAAAATTAGTAGGGGAGGGTACGAGGCTATAACTTTATCGAATATACTATATTTACTGGCGATGACAACGAGTAATGTGGATATGTCGTCCCATTCATCATTAAACCCATCTCGCCATGCAGACCCGCGTCGCACTATCCGTGTACAACTGGCGGGTATGCACCAAGCGTATGCGGGTATGTTCCACAACTGATTAGCAATTTATACGTACCCTGGAATGCCGTGAACACATATCGGTAATTTTAATGCAAAGCGTTAACAAAAATCTAGCATCGGCCACGTGGACTTGTCAAATGCAAATAATAAATGCCAGAGTTACATCAATAACCAAACCCCATCCTTCTGCCACAGAACGCGTCAGGTCTCGGAACTGCCTTTCGAATAGACCATAATGCTTGTGATAACGCCATTGTGGTTAAGACGCAGACATACATACATACATACATACATACATACATACATACATACATACATACATACATACATGCATGCATGCATGCATGCATGCATTCATACATACATACATACATACATACATACATATACATACATTTATACACATACATACATACATACATCATACATACATACATACATACATACATACCTACATACATACATACATACATACATACAACATACATACATACATACATACATACATACATACTACATACATACATACATACATACATACGTACGTACATACATACATGCATACATACAGACAGAGAGACAGATAGATAGCACAGGGCCATGCTAATCTTCTCTGTATCGTTCCAATTTTAGTATATGTACTTTGAAAGTACCAGATAGATAGCGCAACTTTTTTTCTCAACTGTTCTCAACTATTCAAATCAAACTTATAAGACACGTAGCTGAATCGACTTGCCTCATCAGTAAATTGACACTATGGTGCATGAGACCCTAACTTTTCTGAACTTGCTGAGTTGCTCTACCTTGCCTCATAGTGTCCCCAGAAAAAATCATCGATTCATTTCTATTTATTTTTAATTTAGACATGCAGCAGGTCCTCCTAGGACCCATGGAAGAGCAAATACAAGTAATACAGACAGGCGATAATAATATTGCATTCTATAGCTTTGCATCACTAGGAAAATAAAAAAGTATGCGTCAATGTAAAGAGAGTTATGACAGTTTGATACATGTTACAATTTTTGTTAAAGAACAGCTTTGCAGTTAAATAAAACTATTTTATACAAGTCTCTTATATCAAGACAATTACTTCTGGTGTATTATGAATCCAGCGAGGCGACTATATGGTTGCAAGGTCATCTGTAGATGGTTGCAAGGTCATTCAATATGCTCTTTCTAATGCAAACGCACCATACTTGAGGCTGTCATTCATTTGGAGATTTAGAACATGTAACTCATAGCAATCTCTTCTATTGCGTAGAGTCATGCGCTTGAAGGCTGCGTGCTCCATTAGGTTGGTTCTGCATAGCATGCCCTATTCCATATTGCCGCCATGACCTCCTCTCCCACCCGCCAAAAAAATGTGAGCGGTTTAACTTACCAGCGACAAGTTAGGCAAAGGAAACCGAGCTACGACGAAAAATCTGAGCTTGCGGTGAAGATTTTTATGGGGCACATTACTATGACGTAGTAATGTGTATGTATATGGGCTCTGTTTCCTCACAGAATACTACCCCATTATATTTCAAATACCTTACGTTTACACAGGGCAATATCGCTTGAAGCTTTGAATAACAGACGCAACATTGCTACCTAAGTCTATGGGGCCTCTCAGAGAGTATCAAATATTGTCTACAGTTATTTCGTAATAACTCGAGAGCGAGAGAGCAAAAAGGAAAGAAAACACTGCTCTCCTTAAAGCCAAGCCTTGCTGTGTATAAACTTGCACGCTAACTAAGGTTTTCGACAAATGCAGACTTCGAGGCTTAAAACCAAGGCCGTCAGAGGCGGGATGTTTTCATGGAGTAGGTGTACAAACGGGAAAGCCATGAATGAGAAAG
>NW_023608174.1:0-33267 GCF_013339725.1 Rhipicephalus microplus | reverse complement strand
TTTATTGTCGCCTCAACTCCTGTCAGTATTATCATCAATAGACTCTCGGCAACATAATGCGATTGTTAATTAGCGCACATTTTATATTACTGTCGACGTAATTCTTTTTATTGCATACCAGAATTTTTGTGGCATCGGGGACACCACCACAAGTTGTTGTAAGGCAAACTGTTGCACAATTGGATATACTGCGTTAAAGAAAATCAAAGCGCTACTGTAAACAAATGTGCAACACTCAGTGCTTTAAGCAATAAAATGAGGTTTAAAAGGTCCTTTCATATGATAACTCAAGTGGCACGACGAGATATCTGTGATACATGTTAGTACATAATTACATCACTAAACTTTGAGAACTAGAACTCATTAAAAAGTAGCCTATGGCGTACGAAGTAGTTTTATTCCCCCAGATCTTAGTGTGTAATAATTTTTCTGCGCTATCACTTGTCTCAAATCACAAACACATGCTACCATATATGTCTGCATGCCATCTTATTGTTAAGTCTCTCAACACAAAATGAACTCAGTGTTCGTTTGCCCGATGAGCTCGGATGACGGAAAACAATAGTATCAATTTCTGAGTTGAGTCCTCGATACCGACACTTAAAGCCAGCATATGAAGATAGATTGCGCGTTTCCACCTTTCGTGGCGGCCTTATTACAAACACATGAGCCTGGCATATTTTAAAAAAAGGCGAACATGTGCGAGTAACTCGTTTACTTATTAGACACATTCAAGTGACTGGAACAGAAAATTAGGCAAAGGAAAATTTAGAGGACATTTATTGTTGTCTTTGGGTGCATTGTAGAAAAATACTACACGATTGAAAATGAAATAAAAGAGAATAAAGATCAGTCATTTCATCGGCGGCATTTCAACTTATAGTTGTCCAATTACGCGTCCCACGAGTGATCTGAAATGTAATTTGTTGCGCATACCGCTGTCAAAAGAGTTGAGTGTTGCCTGCTTTAATACATTTAAAATTCTGTCATAATGATTACACAAAACTTAAGGACAACAGTCAATGTCTTCATGTCTAACTGTGTGTTGCATTCAATTGGTTATCACCAGATTTATGGCATGCCGAATGTCAGGCGCTTCATGACGGTCTACGCAACAATATTTTGCTGGAAGGATGACAGGTATCCAACTCAATTAAACAAACACAATTATTGCGTTACCAATCACAGGTAGCAGATGACTGAGTATGCAGACGGCTGTTTCCATAGCTTCAACAAGGCGTCATACTGGAAAATTTCGCAGTACGCCCTGGTACACTGTGTAGAGACTAACACATAAAACAACCTAAACGTTGTCACCGAGCAAACTAGTTGAACGTTGTTATTATGTGTTGTTTGGTAAGAACAACGACACCATAAAAATTCGCAGTGCTGTTACTAAAACCAACAACTGCGATGGTGACATCGTGGCTTATCGAAGAATCTTCGTGAGAAAATTTGACTGTCTTTCTAGCTTGTCGTTCTGCTCTTTAACACCTCCACCCCTTCCCTATATTCCTATGATCACCTGCCTATTTTCTTTATATATATACGTATTGGCATATGATAGTTTTCTTTCGTCAAGAATGGCTAGTTGTCACATTTCTCCAAAACTTTATGGCCTTCTTTTCTAAGGCACCGTGTTAAATATGATTTATCGTGGCACGATGCATAGTGCTGCATAAATTCATTATAGACTTCAGGCGTTACGATGAATGTGAAGTGCGACTTTGTGTGTGCTTGTTTTACAGACGCTCGTTCCTTAGGTTTTTTACGTCTCATGACAGAGCAACCTTTTTCCAAACACACAGATTTTTCCTGGCCTTCAGACGGGACGGCTTCTGGCTCTCCCATAGTTGACTACTAAATATTTGAAATCGTTAACCACTTTTTCTAAACACATATGCTCTGCTCTGAGGTGACAAAGGATGAAGTTTGGCAAGCCCTGAGAAATGAACACAGCACGGCTCCAGGACGAGACGCAATACTGACGCGGTTTTATAAAACTTTCTTCGACGTCCTAAGCGACGCACTTACTGACACAGTCAACGCATTCAATGTAGACGGGCAAAATCCGAGGTCTTTCAGTGAGGGCCGTGTAGTCTTGCTGCCATCTATCCTGACGATCCACGGTCACGGAGGCCAATTACCCTCCTTAACATTGACTATAAACTTGTGGCTACGATCCTAGGTTTGAGGATAAAGCTTTTCTTGCCCCATATAGTGTCGCCCACGCAAACCTGTGCAGTGCTGAGTAGGTCGATTCGTCAAACACTTACACTGATAAGAGAGTTGTTCTATTACGCCAACGCCAAAAAAAGTTACCGGTGCTATGGTGTCGTTGGATCAAGCTAAGGTCTTTGACAGGGTCGAACATGACTACCTGTATTGCGTACTTAGAATGTTTGGTTTGCCTGAGCAGTACATTCACTACATAGAGCTTCTATACACGAACATGACCAGATGACTCCTCATCAATGGCGTGGAGACAACAAGCTTTGCAGTAACAAAATGGTTCGCAAGGGATGCCCAATCGCACTGGTGATCTTTGTTCTTCCCATAGATCCTCTCATGAGAAAACAGGGCAAAGTGCCATAATATTCAGGGCTTTCCAATGACAGGTCTAGTGTCAGTTAGCATCACCGCTTATGCGGGTGACATCTCTGTGTTCGTACGAAATCAAGCCAGTTACAACGCTTTCTTAGAGCTGTTCGAAGAGTATGCCAGTGTATCGGGTGCTTTCTTTAAAGTCAAGAAAAGCAAATCCCTTCGTTTCGGTGGCTTTCGCGGCTCTTTGCCGGGTGGTATTCAACACGTGGATGCCGTAAACGTTCTCGGGGTATACTTTCAAAACGGGGAAGTCTCCAGAAGAAATTGGGAGGGTGCCGTAAACAGAGCCACGCAGGTCTTCGCGTATGCCACTGACTTCAATTTGTCACTTGACGCTAAAGTGACGGTGGTGAAAACCAAACTATGCTCATATGCTTTTTATATCCGGCACATTGCACTCATGCCCAAACTTTTTGCGAGCCGCCTTGCGTCGTTGGTTAGAGCCTTGCATATGGAATGGGAAGACACAGAAAGTTCAGCAAAAGTTCCTGAAGCTCTCAAAAAGTTTTGGAGGACCTAGTCTACCAGATTTTGTGACAATCACAAAGGCACTTACAGCTAAAACAGTTCACAAATTGTTTCAGGACAATGACTATCTTGGTCGTAGCTTGTTGCTATATTGAACCGGAAGTGTTGGAGCCGCATTTGCGTTGGAGGGGTACCGGGGCCCTCAAGCAGAACACCCGCATGCTTTCCATAACGCAGCAGAGGGTCTCAAACGTTCGGTAGACGGCGATGACACCGAAGAATCCTTTGCAAAGCTTGCACCCGCACGCATTAACGAAATGTTAATCAGTCGCTCAATCACTGAAGGAAAAACAGAGATGGAGGCCAAGCAAGTGGAAGAAATGGCGGAACAACCACGTACCAGAAATAGATCATTTGATTGCCTACGCTGGTGGGAGGCGTTGCCCACTCGTCAGAGCCTGTCAAAGTGGGGCGTCGTTTCAAATGACCATTGTCCAAACTGCGGCAAAAGAGGAACGATCCGCCACACGATGTTTGAATGCGCAACTGCCAAAGGCGCGTGGCACGTCGTGCGTCGTCGATTCGGAGTGTCAGTTCCTTCGGGCCTACAGCGCAGAAGGGGCTTATTTGAACAAATCGTACTGCAAGTCAAGATGTTCGTCTTGTGGCGTCGCCGCTGTATGGCCGAAGCACGGCGACGACCCCAACGAGCTGCATGCCTAGCGTTACAGAAGATTAGAATGATCATGGTTCGGTACCTTACCGAACAGTTTGAAACTCAGAGTGAAGAAGCATACACGTTTCTTTTTGCAGTTAGGAATGGGAATATTGCATTTTTACTGCCGTTAGCTCACTGGCATGAAAAAAAAGGAAAAATCATCTCGCTTCTAGTCGCACATGATATGTGAATTCGTTTCAACTTAGTGCTTCTTGCTTTCCTTTTTTCTTTGTTTTCGCGAGTGAATCGTGATTTGTGAGAATATTGAAGTGCTGTTTTTTACATCGTGTCTATGTTGTCTTGTTTGTACGCGCCACTGAAGTAATTGATTATGTAACACCAGACAGTTGTACTCACCTAAAGTGTTGTTACCTGTTTACAATAATTTTTCCTGTTTTTTTCTCTGAGCAAATATTTCTGCCTATGTCTGATGAAATTTGAACTTGATATGTTGTTGTTTTTTTTTCACTCCCTACTTTATTGTACTGCCCTGTAGACTTGCCTATCCCTGTCACTTTGTACGGGGTCGTAGTCCTAGTAAAGCCCGTGAAGAGGCTTTTTTGATCCCGCTCCTTAGCATCACAGAAAATTTGAATAAATAAAAGTTTCAAAAGTTTCAAAGTTTCAATGATAGAGAAAACCGGAAGTCTTCAAGGGCCTGTGTTTGCAAGCCTTGAAAGGGTAGCAAGAGTTAATATGGCTCCATACTTGAATAAGCTGGAGACGAACATGACAGTGCGAAAGGGGCAAACACCACCATTCATGCATTATGAACTACATTCTGTTGTCCCAGCCATTCAACTGCGGCTACTGTCTGGTCTTTTCAGGGAAGAACTTACTGTTGTGCTTCGGGGTGCAGCATTCACCAGTGCTTACAAATTAATTATTAGGATGACGGATAACGCCGAGCGCAGTGTCTGTATCGTCGATGAAACTACTGAGTACCTTATTTGTCCGACTTATAGCTTCCCCTCCGTGCTGCTCTAAATCACCTTGAAAGAAGCATTTTCGCTTTCGAGATTATACGGGGACCATCGGGATGCCGTATGGTCATCACAGTTCTCAAAGTAACGAAAGCGCTGTCGCGTTTTCTCAAGATTACAAGACTGATTCCTTGTTTGTCTTGTGAAACACCAAAGTCCTAAGTAGTTTGAAAGGGTGACTATTCTCTCCTCATCTACAGCTTGCCTTGCCTTTCCTCTTTCTCCGGTGCAAGGTATTCTACCGGGATCAGCCCTGGCTCACCTCTTTGCCTTTCTTTTATTTTCATTCTATTTGTCTCTGCTAGCATGCAAACACCCAGTCAGGTGCGCCCGCGCACACACACGCACACTGCGAAACTCGTGCACGCACGCACACACACACACGCGCACTAACGCAAGTAATTCAAATAATTCTTATATTTTTTGGGTCATATGGTTTTGAAAACATCAACAAAACTTTCATTGGATACGTTCGGTGACTCTGGTTACTTTGCCTGGAGTGGTTGAAAACGTTCCTGGAGTCTGAACTTACAGCCTGAACGTACAAAGTGACCTGTCACATATATGCAGTGCGAAACATCCAGATTCGTTGAAAGAACAATTGCATTAGCTAGTCAATCGGTGCTCAATTGTGCGGTAGCACGTCGATGTGTTCTGTCAGGAAAGCAGCAGAGTCATTTTTCGGAAACAAGGGTCACTGGCAGGTGGACTAGACGAAAAAAAAACAGAAAACAAAAAGAGAGGCGGGCAGGGGGGGGGGGGGGGGGGGGTGTGTGAACATACCGTTCTCAATGTTTTGTGAGCGTGGTTTGTAGTGATCTTCTTGCTAATTTGCAATATCATGTGACTTCTTACTTTTCAAGGAGAATATAGCGTCTCTATCTCTGAAATTATGCTACCGAAGAACAACACTCGGCACTTCGGCCGAGAGCTTCAGGTATGCAAGACGAAACTATACGTACTGCTATGAACACGACGGAATTTCATGAGGGCTATGACATAGGCCCCCAGACGTGATTCCTAAATGGAAATTACGCAGCTGCCCGCATCGTGCAGGAAGATTGATGAGAGGTAATTAATATGGGCGCTTAGTGGAGTAATTACCTTGAACATAATCACTGCGTGCTTCAATATTACATATTACAATACGAAGGTGTAAACACACCTGATATCTACATTTCGTCTTCCCATCCTCGAACTGCGTTTCTCTCTTGGAATTTTATTTTTATTTTGTGCATTTTACCAGACGGGGTTACGAACAAAACGCTTCGGAATCTAGATGACACATCGATAGAGCACCTCACGGTTTTCCTTAACGAATGCTGGGAAAAGGGACGTATTCCCCGACAGTGGAAAACCGCCCGCATCGTTATGATACCCAAACCAGGAAAGCGCATACAGCTGGAAAATCTAAGGCCGATATCGCTGACGTCCTGCGTTGGTAAGGTCATGGAGCACGTGGTCCTCGCGAGACTAACAAACTTTCTCGAGGACCACGATCTGATTCCTCACACCATGCTGGGCTTCAGGAAGAGCCTCTCCACGCAGGACGCCATGCTACAACTCAAGCACCAGGTAATAGACAGCATGACCACTTCTACCAAAGCAATCTTAGGCCTAGATTTAAAGAAGGCGTTTGATAATGTCAAGCACTCGACTATACTTACCCGAATAATAGAACTAGGACTCGGTAAAAGGACGTACGACTACGTCCGTGATTTTCTAACGGACAGGACAGCGAGGATCACATTGGGAGAATTAGAGTCAGGAGAGATAGAGATGGGCAGCGCCGGCACTCCTCAGGGTTCGGTGATTTCGCCCTTGCTCTTTAACCTCGCACTCATAGGGTTACCAGCTAAATTAGAAGAGATTGACGGGCTCTCCCACAGTCTGTACGCAGACGACATTACTCTGTGGGTAACTCGGGGATGTGTTGGCCAAATAGAACAGACGCTACAGCGAGCCATCGATACGGTTCAAAGATTCCTAGAGGACACGGGCCTCACCTGCTCGGCTGAGAAATCGGAGCTACTGGTTTACAGACCTACGCGCAGAGGTCGAAAGCCCAAATACAGCGAACAAAGCGCAAATCACGCAGAGGAAGCGATACAGCTAACGACCTCGGAAGGCCACGTCATTCCCAAAGTAGACGTTATACGCGTGTTAGGCTTGTATATTGCAGCCAATGGCCACAATGGCGAAACTGTTCGCAGGTTGGAACACGCGGTAAATCAGACAATCCGACTTCTAAAACGAATTACGAACCGACATAGTGGTATGAAAGAAGGGAACACTATTAGACTTGTGCAAGCCTTTGTCCTCAGTAGAATCACGTACGTTGCCTCTTACTTGAATTGGCACGTCGCCGAGAAGATAAAATTAGATTGCTTAATCAGGAAAGTGTATAAGCAAGCTTTATGCTTACCCATGAACACAAGCACAGTGAAATTATTAGAACTAGGCTTGCACAACACGCTTGACGAATTAATAGAAGCGCACAACGTAGCACAGTATGAACGACTTTCTAAGACTAAAACGGGCAGGTACATCCTCGAAAAACTGGGAATCCACTATCACACGCAGCAAGGCGAAAAAGCCGACATAACCGTGATGGTAAGGGAAAAGATAGTGATTCCGCCGTTGCCCAAAAATATGCACCCGGAACATCACACCGGCCGAAGAAACCAGAGAGCGCAGGACTTGCAGAGAAAATTCGGAAATTGCAAGGAAGCGGTATTCGTGGACGCGGCCAGATACGCGCGAAGGTGTGGTTACGTGGCCGCGGTGGTCGACGGTAAAGGGACATGCATGACGAGCGTTACGGTGCAAACGCCACTGACCGAGACGGCCGAGGAGGTGGCCATAGCACTCGCGGTGGCGACCACTGAGGCCGAAGTAGTAATTAGTGACTCGCAAGCAGCGATACGCAACTATGCGAACGGTCGTGTCTCCCGAGAGGCGCTGCGAATCCTAATGACTAACGAAGACAAAATTCGGGAAAAAAATGACACTTTCGTCATATGGACCCCCGCACACACACAAACCCCGCTGGCCGGCAACGAGGCGGCGCACGCGGCGGCTCGAGCACTCACGAACCGAGCCGTTGCGAACGCCGACGCCGCCTCGGACGAAGTTCCACGCGGGGGGGAGTGGGAGTGGGGGGACCGCATGACTAGTTACCACGAAATAACGCAGCACTATAAGCTAGAAAGGCGAAAGTACCCTCCGCCACACAACAGGTTAAATAAAAACAGGCAGTTGCGTGGCGACAACTGCAAACATATACTTATCCGAATCCAGTTCTCTTTAGTCTCTGTTACCCTGATCTGTATTTAACAGAAAAATGCAAGGTTTGCGATGAAAGGGCGACACTTTCACATATACTATGGGAATGCTCGAGTTTAGATGAAAGCAACGATGAAAACCACGAAGAGGCAGTTTCGGACCGCAGGACACGCTGGGAGGGGGCTCTGCTCAGCTCCTCATTCGAACAACAACTGTGGGCCGTCCAGCGAGCCGAGGAAGCCGCCCGAGCCCAAGGGCTCGTGGCCGACGCCTAGGCCCGCCCCAAATCAACTTCGCTGGACTTCATAAATAAAGTTATTCTTCTTCTTCTTCTTGTGCATTTTATTTCATAAGTTCAGCTTGCCTAATCACATATCAGTTGCAGTAGACGGCTTGTGCTTCGCTGAATGAGTAGTTTAGTTTTCGAACTGCTGTTTTTGTGCCAGGAGGCGTGGAAACTCAGGAACAAAAAAAAAGAAGAAATAATTGTTTTCCTGCATTCAGTTGAGTAGCCGCATGGTAGCAATCACATCGATCACGTGCGGCTTAAGTATGGCACGAGGATGAGTGTTTTCTCAATAGGTAACCACCCTGCAATTTGTAACTGCTAATGGCTGGCTAATTTCAGCGTTGGAAGCAAAATTACTGCATTCATGAGTTGAATCAGTGCACATTCGGCAGCTTGGTGATGGCACGAGATATCTGTCGGGACGATGCTTTCCGAAGGTTCATTTACACTGCAGATACAATTTCACCATGGCCGTCAAGTTCCATATCAAGTACGAATCAAAAACACCGCCCTCGTGCATCATTCTATGCGTCAGCGAAAGCTTGCAGGGGCTCCTAAAGGGGGTAATTCGGGAAGAGATAAAACGTGGCGGCAAGCGCCATTGGGTGTGGAAGCCCGAAGTAGCAACAAAGGCGGATGGGGGTGGAGAGGATCGATTGTGTAGTTCCAGCAGTGACTGAACTTTCACGAAAGCGTTGGGCTATCAGAATTGAGACGGAAATATGGCTCATACCATTATACTTGCCGTGCTTTCACCGCCTACCTTGCGTTGAAGCCGCAGACAGAACGCAAGCCACTTCGCTGTCTGGAGAAGCCGTAGCTCTTATGCCAGCGTTTTATAGATGTATATCATATACAGCTACAATTCAATAACAATAACAATGTTAATATTTTATTAGTATTATATTGTGAGATATTATTATTATTATTATTATTATTATTATTATTATTATTAATATTGTTGTTGTTGTTGTTGTTGTTGTTGTTGTTGTTGTTGTTGTTGTTGTTGTTGTTGTTGTTGTTGTTGTTGTTGTTGTTGTTGTTGTTGTTATCTGGTGTCTTACGTGCGGAAACCAGAATATAATATGAAAGACATCGTAGCGGAGGGCTCCAGAAATTTCGACCATCTGGTGTTCACCGTTTCACTCACATCGAACAGTACGCGAATTTCTACTCTATTTCGCCTCCACTGAAATATGACCGTCTACATAGGGGTCCAACCCTCGACTTTTGGGTGAGCAGCCGAGCACTTTAGCCCCTGATCCATTGTGGTGGACGATGTATGTATACATCTATTGTGATCTTTATTTGGTCATTTAGAGGTACTGTAGAACGCTCTTGACCCCTCTCCTGAGAGATGTAGGAAGGTTGTGTCTCTTCCTTTCTTCAACCACTTTCTCTCCCCGGAGAGCTCTAGAGCACTCCGTAACGACCAGTCAAAGATGTCATATAATTTAGTCATCTTCTAGCCTTACATTGTATAACATTTCATTTGGTTGCTATTGCTCATTGTGGTTCACCATTGCGGTGGAACTGTGACGTTGTACACAATTGCCACAGAAGAAGTGTTTACTTCAGCAAAAGTTTCTCCGGTATACATTGACACTTGTTCCACATAACGATTTGTCTGATAAACAAAAGTACGTAATGTATAGACGGCGGAACTCTATTTGTGATCTCGAGAGACATGACACGCGCGCAGTGAACGTATCGTTCTCTTTTAATTCCACGAAACATGCAGGTTCTCAAATAAATAAACATACTGCAAGCACGTTGGCCTCGGTCATCATGACCTTTTTTATATATAGGTACCTTTGCCAATAGACAAGGCGGTCAAGCTTTTCGACGGGCAAACCTGCTTAAAGAGAGGGCAAACCAGCTTAAAGAGTATTGCCTTTTAAGCAGTGCCCTGACGGGAAGTCACGTTTGCTTCCGCAGGCTTTCAGGAAATCGACAGACCATACGCGTCAGTATACTATGGAGAGCGTGCGCGCTTTCGTCCTCGATTGAGTGCCTCTCAATGTACCAGATATGTTGACCCTCAGAGCGGCTTTCACTTATTCAAAGAACCTCATACGTGATGCTAAACTTAAATGGATTATTTAGATGCCTGGCATAGTTTTCAAGCGTAGTGCTTGCATAGAAAAGCACATATAAGAATTTTTCTCTCTCTTTTGTAGTTTTGTATATAGTTTCGTTCAGAATGCAATGAGGGGCCACCGGCATTGGGTATCTTGTTGCTACGGCCCTGTCTGAGCGGCTGTTCATGGTGAGCAGAGAAGAGTATAGTATGCTTGCCTTATTCTTCAAATTGACTTTCCAGAGTATCGTGCGCAGGCCCAACTTTTTTGTCGTTGTTTCGGAATTCATTAAGGCAAGGAAGACTTGGTTCTCAAAAAGAAATGCGTTGGACTTTCGTGCTGCTATGCAGTGGTTCGTTGTGTGAGGCCTATTTTTCATCATTAATATTCCTACTGTTCGGCGTACCTCTCACTGCTTGATGGCACCGATAAATTAAAATGAAGTCTGTGTTACAAATTGTGTAGAAGACGAGGAGTGACTTTATCATCATCATCGAAGATTAGACCGGCATTCGGAATAAAGAAGAGGTCAACGGGTGGGCTTCGCCATGGGCACGGCGGCTCTTCCTATTTCTACATTTTGGTTCCGTGAAACCCGGGAGGAAGGACCTTTGGAGGTGAGACGGAGCGGACTTCACCAATTTCGACCGCCATCGTAGCCTCGAGGACTTTTGTGAAGCCGCCGTGCGTAAAGCTGATGTGCGAGGCCTAACCAGCGCTGAGACCTGGGAGCACGAATCTGGTTTCAACTAAGACTACTAGGAGCGTCCATGGACTGACGTGTGTGCAGGCATCGTCTGGAAGTTTGCGAGACAGGAGCCCTCACGTCTACTTCGGCTCCGTCCAGACTCGCCCTTCATGACGATGGCCCGAGATTCACAAGTCAAGGCAGTCCATAGGTAACGACGTGCATCTTGACAGTGACGCCCCATGAGTGCAGACATCGTCTAAAGGCTCGCGAGACGGGAGCCCTCACGTCTTCTTCGGCTCAGTCCTGACTCGCCCTTAACGACGATGTTCCAATATACACAAGATCATGAAGAACGACAGCCCAACCGAACCTTCTGCGATGGATGTCGTGTTGACTCCGACTTTGCCTCATGACACGGCTTGCCAGTGATCTCTCCCATTTCCGACACTGGACCGGATCATGGAGGCCCTCTACAAAAGGCGGAGTCAGACACGCAAGGCCGTCATGCAGGTCATCGCAGACGTCGAACGTCTTCGGCAATTGGATCGCCCACCAATCTGTGAGTTATGACGTGTTCACCGAGTTTTGATTGAGCAGTCAAGGCCACTTCATAGAGCGAGAAGAAATGAAAAAGAAAGGGAAAAGTTCAGGGCGACAAAAAAGCAAGCTCCTTGTACAGCGCCAAGCTTCTGCTCAATGAGAAAGGTGCACAAATCATGATTGAAGAGAAAACATACGGCACTGCCGATTACCGCGAAGCGGCAAAATGCTGAGGCAGTAACACAGCGTCGTGGGAGAGGATGAGACGAGGACGGAGGCCACGTAAATGCAAGGTAAATGGAGCCACAAAAAGAAAGCGAAGAAAAAGTTGCCTGAGAAAGAGCTGCACAATATTTTTCTGGAAGCGTCTTCAGTGGGAAGTTAGGTACCAAGGAAACATGCTCAGTGACGACATAGCGGCATCGATGTCAACGCACTCAATAGCATGATATTGGCACAAGCGACGAAAACACCACTGGAAGATGAAGTGCAGGAGAAGACCCGCATGACACTACTGCGACTGACGTGGAGCTCTTACTAATACTGACGAATATTTTGTACTCTGATTCTTATGAGCGTTCAGTTTTCTTTGTCGTCAGGGGCCATTGTGGGGCACGGAGGATGTTACGAATTGTGTAGAAGACGACGAGCGACGTTACCATCGTTGGAGATTAGACCGGTATTCGTAATAAAAAAGAGGTCAACGGGTGGTCTGCGCCATGGGTATGGTAGCTCATCCTTTTCTCTGCAGTCTGCGCGTTTCATTTCTTCGTAAACTGTGATCTGCGACGTTTTTAGGACACCTTTACTGTATGCGTGTGGCTTCATTTTACTTAAGGTATGTCAGTGTGCAGCACCCTCCATATAAGCATTGATCATGACAATATATTCATGATACTACAGTTATAGTCTGGCTGAAGTACTAATGAATGAGCAGAGGGCTAAGCTGGCTGTGCTTTATTGTCGCCTCAACTTCCTGTCAGTATTATCATCAATAGACTCTCGGCAACATAATGCGATTGTTAATTAGCGCGCATTTTATATTACTGTCGACGTAATTCTTGTTTATGCATACCAGAATTTTTGTGGCATCGGAGACACCACCACAAGTTGTTGTAAGGCAACGATTGCACAATTGGATATACTGCGTTAAAGAAAATCAAAGCGCCTACTGTAAACAAATGCGCAACACTCAGTGGCTTTAAGCAATAAAATGAGGTTTAAAAAGGTCCTTTCATAATGAGTAACTTAAGTGGCACGACGAGATATCTGTGATACATGTTAGTACATAATTACAACACTAAACTTTGAGAACTAGAACTCTTTAAAAAGTAACCTATGGCGTACGGAGTAGTTTATTCCCCTCAGATCTTAGTGTGTAGTAATTTTTCTGCGCTATCACTTGTCTCAAATCACAAACACATGCTATCATATATGTCTGCATGCCATCTTATTGTTAAGTCTCTCAACACAAAATGAAATCTGTGTTCGTTTGCCCGATGAGCTCGGATGACGGAAAACAATAGTATCAATTTCTGAGTTGAGTCCTCGGTACCGACACTTAAAGCCAGCATATGAAGATAGATTGCGCGTTTCCACCTTTAGTGGCGGCCTTATAACAAACACATGAGCCTGGCATATTTAAAAAAAGGCGAACATGTGCGAGTAACTCGTTTACTTATTAGACACATTGAAATGACTGGAACAGAAAATTAGGCAAAGGAAAACTTAGAGGACATTTATTGTTGTCTTTGGGTGCATTGTAGAAATTACTACACGATTGAAAATGAAATAAAAGAGAATAAATATCAGTCATTTCATCGGTGGCATTTCAACTTATAGTTGTCCAATTACGCGTCCCACGAGCGATTCGAAATGTAATTTGTTGCGCATACCGCTGTCAAAAGAGTTGAGTGTTGCCTGCTTTAATAAATTTAAAATTCTGTCATAATGATTACACAAAACTTAAGGACAACAGTCAATGTCTTCATGTCTAACTGTGTGTTGCATTCAATTGGTTATAACCAGATTTATGGCATGCCGAATGTCAGGCGCATCATGACGGTCTACGCAACAATATTTTGCTGAAAGGATGACAGGTATCCTACTTAATTAAACAAGCACAATTATTGCGTTACCAATCACAGGTAGCAGATGACTGAGTATGCAGACGGCTGTTTCCATAGCTTCAACAAGGCGTCATACTAGACAATTTTGCAGGACGCCCTGGTGCACTGTGTAGAGACTAACACATAAAACAACCTAAACGTTGTTACCGAGCAAACTAGTTGAACGTTGTTATTATGTGTTGTTTGGTAGGAACAACGAGACCATAAAAATTCGCAGTGCTGTTACTAAAACCAACAACTGCGATAGTGACATCGCGGCTTATCGAAGAATCTTCGTGAGAAAATTTGACTGTCTTTCTAGCTTGTCGTTCTGCTGTTTAACACCTCCACCCCTTCCCTATATTCCTATGATCACCTGCCTATTTTCTTTATATATATACGTATTGGCATATGATAGTTTTCTTTCGTCAAGAATGGCTAGTTGTCAGGTTTCTCCAAAACTTTATGGCCTTCTTTTCTAAGGCGCCGTGTTGAATATGATTTATCGTGGCACGATGCATAGTGCTGCATAAATTCATTATAGACTTCAGGTGTTACGATGAATGTGAAGTGCGACTTCGTGTGCGCCTGGTTTTCTCTTTCTTTTTCAAACTCCTCCAACCATTTTTCCTATGCAGGGTAGCATAGAAGTCCTCCATGATTGGTCGACGTGCTCGCGTTTCCTTTCTCTCCTGTTCTTTTCTCCCTTACAGGCTCAAGAAGTAGTGCAGTAACATGCAGCTGCTACTCCGTACTGTACTAAGTCCACAAATAGTTCGACTTTCGTGCCTTTAAATCTAACAGCAGCTTCTGAATTATTACAGCTGCTCGCTCAGCTAAGATACCTTTAGAGACAAGTGCAAAACAAATAAACTGTGAGTACCACTTATTGCCGAATACTTCCACCGCTTTCTCAAATCGGGGAATTTTCGGTTAGGCCTTGAGTGTTTTTCGGCTTCTTGCACTTCCTATACGGCCATGGTCGTCTTCAAATTGCCGAAACGTCCCTGCAAGTGAGTTACTCAAAGTTTTTACGGAACTGTGTGAGAAGATCTCGCGCTATTTGTGTTGTACGTGGAGAAAACGCTGAGAGTTACTATTTCGCGAAAGAATTAAGCTTGTTTGCTTACACCGCAACAAAGCTGCAGCGTTGTACCCCATTCGACGTTCAAGTGGGAAATGGAATGTAGGACTTCGAGCTTTTTGGAATGCTCTCATTTGTTATGATTGCAGAGCTTTGGTTGATTGCTTGTTTTATTCTTGCTTTGCGTCTTTCGGCGTTTTATTTTTTTGTATGTATCTTTTTTCTTCGTAAAAGTTAGATTGTTGTGTTATAGTTTCTTTATTGAACAGCTCACTGAAGTATTCTGAAGCGTTGTCAAAGCTTAAACAGCAGTACTGCTGAATTTCGCAGCATTTTCTACCTCTCTTTCTTCAAGAACACGACTGAACAATGCCCTTATGTTAGTAGAATATTGTAATATTTGCCCATCTCCTCCGAATGACAACTCTACGTACCAGAAAATGAGCTACATTTGCTGACCACACTCCACAGAATCTCTGTGTACGCCACAACCGACATCGACATCCTCACACAAGTTCACATCTCGTTATGACGCAGGAGGGCGTGACAACAAGTATTTAAGGAACTGGAGCTTCAATAATATTTCCTGGGTGAAATGATCGTTCTTGCTCGTGGGGTATTTCTGACAATTTAACTTCAGGAACGCTTCGCTGACGACGCCCGGCAGGCCAGTGCACCCGCAGGCTGAACACCAATGGGCCACAACGCCTGTCGTTAATGGGAGCCGGCAGTGGTCAGCATTCAGTCCAAATGTGGCTCAGCCGCCACCGTAAGAGTTTAGAATGCAATACGACTTGACCTCTGTTCGTTTGGCGCTGTTTCTTGACGAGGAAAGCGGCACGCGCTTCCATTGCTTCATATACATTTTCAGACGAGCGTAATGAGTGGTGCTATCATTACCTTTGTGAAACAATGTTAATTGAGGAACCGAGCTCCCAAATGGGTCAGGCTGAACGGGTAACTAATGGTGTCGTTAGTCTTTAGATTTTTACATTATTGTAAGGCAGCGCTAGTTACTTTTCAGAGCTGAAAATGAATATGAGCTATTTTCGAGAGTCCGGATATAAATGAAGGGCTGCTCATAGGACTTCCATTCAACCAGGTGGTTTGTTCGAAGCCTTGATTGTCGGAATTTTTTTAGCTACAGATATAATGCTACAAATATTTTAGCTACAAATATAATGCTACAAATATAATGCTACAAATATAAATTACTACAAATATAATGAGCTAATTTATTTACACTATATGTTATCAGTCACTTTATGCTAGCAGCGACATATTCAACTCGTGACCACAAAATTTCAGTAGATCAAAAACAGCTAGCCATTAAATAGAAGTTGATTTAGAGCATATGAATCACTGAAAACCAAAAAAAAACAACGAAAGCAAAGTAGCAGCAACGTTTCGCCTCAACAATTCATTGCATCTACCTCATAAACTTGTTTACGTACTGTATTTATTTATTTGTCTATTCATGCGAACACATAGCCAGAGCAGGAAGACCAAAAAAGAATAGTACACACAGTGAGCACGTTTTAAAAAAATAAAACGAAACAAGAAAGCAAGACAATATTACAGAAAAAGGATGATTTTGTTGAGCCTAAAATAAAAAGCAAAGCAACAGTAATGTATGTTACGATATTGATTCCAATATGAAATGTCATTCGGTTATTGTTTTTCCATCGTATGATGGTAAATACTAGAGTAAATATAATTCTCAATATGCGGTCTAGCTAAATAAGGTGTTAATGTTTGTTGTCTACGAAGATGTGTAGTTCGGCTTAATAAGAGGGATAGATGGAGATACGAGTGGAGTCGTGAATTGTTCGCATAATACAGTATGAGAAATTCTGCCATTTTCTTCTCTCTTGTTATCTCGAGTGTTTCAATGTGGTTAGTTTTCATGCGTTCTGTCGGGGCATGCAATCTCGACAATTTCTTGAATATAGATCTAACTGTTCTTCGCTGCACTCTCTAAAAGCGGTAGTTTTCTAACGCACAAAATAAAAAATGGGCCCAAAATCTAATGTTACTTTCTCAAGGGCATCGATGCTACTTTCAGTATACGAGACTCAAACATTTCATATATATTGAAGTCTGGTTAACTACTTAACATACTTTACAGTGTTATAGCATAAAACTTATCGGTAGAAGGGGCTTTGCTAAATTATTGCCCCAAGAGGCATAATTTCCTGAAAGATATTGTGCAGGTGCAGTCAATGTGGTCATTCTATGTTAACGTAATGTTCACAGTGACTCCACGCCATGCAGAGGAGTTAAACCTTATTTATGCTCATTAGGTAGGAGTAATTTTATGTATGATTCGCATTATTGCACTTTTGTCTGTACTAAGTGTCGATTCCGGGCACATACTGCATTCAAAAATATTATTTGAATTCTGCAAAACTAACTTCATCGCTGACAGAACTTATCTTTCAAAAGCATGCAATGATGGGCAATCACAGCTGCACACAAAATTCGGCAGTGTTAGCATAGTCACTAGTATAGAAAATAAAACAATAAAAACTGGGAGACCCTTAAGCTTCGCCCTAAACAGTTGAACGCGATAGCGAAATCCGGTCCTTCGTCATCCCTTCAAACGCCAAGTGCATACTTGATAATATGTTCTGTTGCACACGCACAGACACACACACACGTACACGCGGGTGAATGCTACATACAGATTTTTTATCTAAATCAAGAGTCGTGTGACCTCCAAGGTACACGCCACGCGCTTGCCATTTAGGAGGCCATAAAGAGTCTCACAGTGCCTCACAGATGGCAGCACATCATCTAGCGTTTGCTGTTTGCTTGATCAACGCCTCTGTAAAGGCATGGTATGTTTTCCGCTTGGTGGACATAGTTGTCCATTTTTCGAGCTGTTTCAAAGTTCCTGTGTGTTTTTAGTGGCGATGTCTGTACTATGCCGACCTTTTTCAACGTAGTTTGATGGCCCCCAAGTGCGCCTACAAAGCGCCGAATGGGCTCGATTTCGTCGTGACACCTGTCGAACAAAATGCGTTAAGGAGATTCCATCCACTGCATGGCATTTACGTAGTGTGAAGCAGGAATTAACATCGTGGCTTTGTGGTGGGACACCTGCTTGGCATGCGAACAGCACGAGACCAAAAATTTCATTTTTAATTTATTTGCTTCTTTCTCGATTTTTGGCTCACGGACTATTTTTTGCTCACAATCAATATTGCCGATGCCGATGGCAGAATATCTGCGACACGACCCCTCTAACGCAATCGCCTTAAAATGTCCTTACAACTAGTGCCCCTGGCAACCACATTTCTTTACAGTGGCAGCCTGGTGTGATTCTGTGATTCACTTCTGAACTATACAGCGCATCATGTTCGAATAATTCATGTTCAAATGAGAAAGTGTATAACTCCAATTAATTTTTGATCTATGAATTATGTTCTAGAATCCCTGCCTAAATACAACTATGCGGTCTGATAAGAATTTCAGTGTCGTCATTGATGTACATGTTGATGCTCCCTTCTGCACGGGGACATTGATGTCTGAGGCTTTGAAAATATAACGTACGATCTATATTCTTCTTTTATTGACGTAGGAAGCATTACGCACACTATACTACTGACTGCAAAGATGCCTACAGTGCTGTGTTTAGTTGGCTACTCAGTGCTATTGAACTATGAGTTATGCACTTTCCATCACTCTGCTCCATTTATAAGCCTTTGTTTTCTTCTAATGGTTCTAAGAGACTTTCTTTGCCTGGCGAAGTTTAATTTGTGGCTTCGATTAAAAAAAAAGTTTGTTACTTACTTTTGCGTTTTCTTCATCAAGTGCTCGTAAGTTTTTTTCACTATTGAAGGGTATAAAAACGAAGGTAAAAGACAGCGACGTAGACAGAACGCCTTTTATGCTCTACTCAATCGAAGTCAAGCATCCTTACCAACTTGGGCAGCTCGCTGCACATTTAGTTTAACATGCATATCAATCAATAGGTCAATCAATTAGTGTTTATTTCCCACCAAAGGTATGTACAGTGGAGAAAAACGAGCTGAAGACGGCCCTAGTGACAAATGCTCTCAAGGGAGAAAAGAGACATGGGGGATTCAAATGACCCTTATGTAATATAGTTTGTTAGGTTGTATGTGTTCGTGCGCATATATAAACATCTGTAACTTTTAACAACGTTGAGTGAGGGTAACGTTCAAAATATACCCAGTTACCATTTCCTTGCCACGCCACTGGATATACGTTTGACATGAACGTAACTTTTTTACGGTCGATACAGATGTACTAAATGGCACTTCAGTTTACTTCACGGGTGGTTTTGTTTCGAAAGCACCACTGAATAACAACAAGAGGCTTACAGAATACATAAAAATTATTCGTGTGGAAATGCAAGCATACAGAAACGTTTTCTCGTTTCTGTATGCTTGCATTGTATTGTATGCAATGTATGCATTGTATTGTAAGTATTGTTGCAATGTATTGTATGCAATTGTATGAAATGCATTGTAACGTATGCATTTCTATTGTATGTAATAGAAAAAAAACAAATAAAATGGGTATACTACAGAAGGAGGTCCCAAAGTAAAAACTGTCAGAGGGAGCTCCTCTTAGAACGAGTATAAAGAACGTAAAGCAAAGATTGACAACTAAGAAACTATTTCAGTATAACAAACTGGCACATGCGTAATATACTTATCAATGGATGTTCATACATAGTGAGCATACATAGAAACATATTTACAAATATATTTATACCAATACGCATATAAAGACAGAAATAGAATCAGTCGATGCGTGTGGTTAGCAAAATTGTTTTCGATGACGTCGGGAACAACATAATGAAGGGCTTCATTTATTAATTGATGGAAGTGACTTCTAGGATGAAATTGTAGTAAACAACGCGGTCATGTTGTCATAGTTAGCGTTTACTTTTGTAAGGAGAGTGTTCGAGCTTTCAGAAAACTGTGTGTTATTACTATTGTGTTAGTGTTATCGTGGTGATAAGAAGGAAGCACAAAAATTTGCGCGAAATAAATACTTCCTTATTATCTTTATGGGGAACGTTATTTCGTGATCTTTTTTTTTTCTTAATATTATCCGCGTCAATGGGTAGTGCCAGTACCTCAGTTGTCTTGACCAATGATAAGGACCGTAAAGATGAATTTTCTTGAAGCTATAAAGGACTAAATGAATCTCTAGTTCATCCAGGATTTCCCTTAAGTACCTTCACCTTTCTCGGAACTTTTCGAAACTTTCATTTCATTGCTGGGTGAACCGTAAGAGAAAATCGTGTTGTGAGACGCAACCTGTATTTTTTTCCGTGGTTGCTGAAGGGTCGCTCAAAGTCAGCAAAACCAGTTTTCGTACAGGTTCCCTCTTCATCAGGGTGTAATGAAAAGACCACTACCACCATTTGTCTGAAGGAAAGGGAATGACAACGTACGCAACGTGATTTTCACGTTATGCATGTAATGACCAGATCGTCATATTGCTCAAACTCCCTTGCCTTCTCATACCTATTTCCGTCTTCACAAACTCAAAGAGGCGATGACGAGGGCACCAAGCATAGGCGGCTAGGTAGCTAGCTAGCTAGCTAGCTAGCTAGCTAGCTAGCTAGATAGATAGATAGATAGATAGATAGATAGATAGATAGATAGATAGATAGATAGATAGATAGGTAGATAGGTAGATAGATAGGTAGATAGGTAGATAGATAGATTGATAGATAGATAGATAGATAGATAGATTGATAGATAAATAGATAGATAGATAGATAGATAGATAGATAGATAGATAGATAGATAGATAGATAGATAGATAGATAGATAGATAGATAGGTAGATAGATAGATAGATAGATAGATAGATAGATAGACAGATAGATAGATAGATAGATAGATAGATAGATAGATAGATAGATGAAAAATGCTCAAAGTGACGGATAGTTCTAGTATGACGTAGCAGAACAGTTGCGCTTCATGAGTGTTTTACACGGCCAGTTTCGATTTCGCCCTTGAAATTTGATGAAGAATATCTGTGACGACGTGCAGCTTTTCTGGTTTGTGAAAATTACGTAGATCCTTGATTGGCGTGCACTACAATATTGTAATATAAATAGGTGCTCTCCGTAATGAGCTTCTGTTCATTAGCCGCGCAAGTGTTATTTTAGCTGTGGCAAAGTATTTTCGCCTCAGCATCGAGTTCGTCGGCTAAAATTATAGACGATTTATTGTCATAGATCTTCTGTAAAACAAACTTGACTCTCTTATAAAAATAACCTGCATATCACGCATGCACAGTGCTCGGATATTTTGTGGTAGAGTGTTCCTCTTCATCTATTGAAGCAGAACACTGGGATCCTTTCTTCTTGTAATCGGTGAGGTAGAAGTAACGGTGACGAATGAGTTTCGGAAACATCGTGGCAGAGCAAAAGTACCTTACCGTGCTACGATATTTCAGCTAAAGCTCCTGCAGGAGGCGTGTAGCCTTGCGTGTCTCCGCCAGTGCCAGCTACATGAAAATAACCAAAACCTCTTTCAATATTTCCGCGCCTTTCCAAATCGCACTATTTACCTTCTATTGTACAAGTGGCTAGAAAGCCAGTGTATGTAAACGCAATTTACCATAACGCTATTGACTAGCTGTTTTCATCCAGAATGCGATATATAGAACATGGACCAGATGGAGGTCAGGATGCTGCCAGAGGTGCTTGTTTCTGGCGAAGCAAGCTTGTAGACGGAAGCATTGCTTTTAAGTTGACAATATGTTCTCCATACTTTTGAATTAAATTGTAGGATTAGGACGAAGGGTAGATGTTTCCTCCACAAACAACCGATGCGAGGTTTATAAGAAATGTTTGATTATTTCGAGCTTTCTGAACAATGAGACAGCAGTGAACAGGCTTTCAAACTTTGTCACGTGTATTTAGAACATGTTTGTAACAATTTAGAGCACTAAGTACTCTTCTATAGGAGAGCATGAAGCCGTCCTGTGAGTTCTATTTTTGATGAGGCTCTGCCATCACGGAGTACACCTAGCAACCCACCGCAAGGAAGAACCACTGGTTGTCACAAATAGTTAACGTAGATCTACGGAGTAAAAGTTGATGATGGTACGAAGCCTTTTCTTGCTCTGGTTGGCCGCCTTTAATTTTGTTCTTTTTAAGCTTGACCTTTTTGATACACTTTGAGTGATGCACAGTTTTGTGTCCCTGTTTTTACGTTGATGCGACCTAATATTTTGTTAAAACGTATACACGCTATGTACGCTCTACAGGAAGTATTACGCACGGATGTCTCGCACCTGCCCTATACGACTATAGGCCATGGTAAGGGGGGCCTCGACAGCGTCGATGTGCATGCATGTAAGTAGTAAGATTTAATGTGATTCTAAGACGCTGTTCATGCTCCAAAAAAGCGTTAATGTACATAGCGGAGTTAACTCAATGAAAGGCAAAAGTAATCAGTAGTTTTCACTTGCTCGCGTTTGTTCCGTCGAGACTTCATGTGAATCGTTTATAGCTTGCCCAAGTGTTCTGTTTAGAAAAAAAAATTAACAGATATTCTGTTTAAAAATGCTGCTTTTTCTTTATTATGGCCCTGAAGCTTATAAAAACGCTTTGGTCTTGGTTTGAAACATATTGTGATAACTTTGGGCTGGCTCCAGCCAGGGGCTCTCAATTGAAATCGCATGTTGTGGATATTGACGCGTTTAAATCATCGGAAGTTTTCTGCCATAAAAATACACTAGAATGGGCAGGAAACTGGGCGTTAGTTTGAATTAGGAGTCGGTTTTCACTAAGTTCAAAACAACGAGCTGATTCTGCATCGTATTTTCCAAAAGCGGCCACCTCACACACAATACTGGTGTATACACACATGTTGCAGCATCATGTTGCAGCGCTGACTTGCCCAACTTATTACGTTAAAGGGACACTAATGTCAAACAACAATTTAAGTTAGAATAAAAACTCAGTGTATGACAGCATCTAAAACGACAGTATGATCAACAACAGTGCCCTATTTACCGAGAAAAAATAAAGTAAATGCACAGAAACACAAGCGCTGCAGTAGGACATTTTCAAAATGATGCCGATGACATCAGATGGACCACCAACAATTAATCCCTAGTAATCGATCTAACTGCACTAAAGAACTTTCCATGTAATAAGAGACGCAATAAAATGCTGCTTGTTCTTTTCTGTTTGACTCAAGGAAATAATAATTGCCAGACGTTACTACTGGGAATTGCGCAAGTGGTTCAAAAATTCATTCTTTGCGTGGTTACACAGGACAGGTGGTGTCATCTAGTGAGGCGTAGTTGAAACAAAAGCGTCTGTGATTTCGAAGCCAATGACGAGAAATTGACTAATGGTCGTTGTTGCTGTTGTGGCTCCCGGTGCTTTCAGTCTGCCGCCACTAGCGCACGCAGTGAAGCCGGGCAACGTTGCGCATGGCAACAGTGACGTGAAACGGACCGGTCAGTTCGCTTCTTGAGGCGGGTAATTTGAAGTGCGCTAACCTGATGCGGATTGCAAGGGCACTGAATGCGACGGGTGCAATCCCCTTAATAAGCTGGCGTACCTTGTCTGACTGTCATTGATGTGTCAACCCGGCGGCAACGTGAAAGAACACCCTCGATGTAGAATGTATATGACTCCCTGATGTGCTGTTTCCGAGCCGTGAGAGCTTTCTTTGCGAGAGCCGGATGAACAGCCGGTGTGCCAAAGACATGGCGAAGCTGGTATTTGAAGGCCTGTCCTGGATGTCGAAAAGGTGGTTGAAGAACTATGTCTTCGCGACACCCGTGAGGTAGAATGAGACGTGAGCGAGTTTGTAGGTGTTATCCCACCAGTTAGCAGCGCCGACACGTTCGAAATAGTCAAGCCATTATTCCTCCACATCTTCTCCACGCATACTAGCGAAGGGATGGGGCTCACGCTGGAGGCTGTTAAGACGTGAGAAGGCGCGGCACGCTATGGCGGAGTGGGAACGGCTGGAGCACGGACCTCATCTCGGTGCGACATTTTTTTTAAATCAATCAATGAAACTTTATTTTCATCAATAGACATATGCAATTACAGGAATTATTTGGACTGATAGCCTACAGTGGTTAGTGGGCGGTCCAATACAATGTGCAACATAAAAAGTGTACAGATAAGCTTTGAAGTAACAAACAAAAACCAATCATATAAATACAGATAACATAGTAATACATTTTTCCTGCCGACATGCATACTTATTAGCTTGCAGCTTGCCTTCTTTACACAGGCACTTATTAAAAAAATACAATAAAAATCGAATCAAACACACGCATGCCTACATGTCTCAACTCCACAGAAAAATTATTTACATGCCATGCTGAAATTACATGCTGTTTTAATCTCTAGGAGGACCATGTTCCTTATTTTTCTTCCATTAAATTGTATCAGTTTTTCTCCGTAAACATTGAAACATTTGGGCAGAATGAAATTACCATTCAAAGCATGTCCCGTATTGCGTTTAGGAATTGAAAAATAATCAGCAGGCAAAGTTGGATTTCTATTATTTATGTTATTTACAGAAACGGCAATTTTCTAGTCGCGCAACATCAGAACCGAGAGAATGCACTGTGATTGCAAAATATTACATACCGATTCACCTTGGCTTATAATTTTCAGTGTACCCTTTTAAAGTCGTTCAAGAGTTTTTAGATAACTGTTGTATGTCACACGCCATGACTCCAGACAGTAACCTATGTGACGATGACACAATGAAAAGTAGAGTGTGCAAAATATAGCTTGTGGAAAATATTGGCGAGCTTTTATTAGAGAATAGCAGCCATAGGCTAGCTTTGCGGACACCTGGCCCAAGCGGGGACCTGAACGGAGCTCCAAAGCGTAGAGCGGTCGAGAGGACGACGAGGGATCTAACAGCATCTCCACCATGTATGAAGTCTTGCTTTGGAAGACCTTTATTAGGCCCGAGGAATCGGCAGCCAACAGAGTGTCTTGCTCTTTAGCTACTGTTGCTGACGTTGTGACAAGCTGTCAGCGCCTCGAACAACTTGAGTCTATGCGCCTACAAACGGACAGTGATGCGGCCCATATTACGGCGGATCCAAACCTACGGAACACGATAAGGGTGATTATACGCGAAGAATTAGAATCAATGGGATTCACACAACCTTCAGTGTGTCCCATTCAGTCTTCTTCAACATCATTGTGGGATGTCAGCAGGGAGGAGCTCATGTCCATGACCCACATGACCCACCTGCAGCCCACTGTCGCTCGCACACTCCAATCATTCTCGCATGCTGCCCCCGCGCCATCAGGTACTGTCAGCTCGACATCGCGGCCACGAACGTTTGTGGGGGTTGCTGCCGCACCTCCCACAAGCTTTCCCACGAGCTTTCCATCACCATTGCCTGAGCCGTCATCTGTTCCTTTCACTGCTCTCTCTCCTGGTGCAATTAACGTAAGCTACTACTCTCCTCATCGATCGACTCGCCCTATGAGCTATTATTGCGGCTATTGTGGTCACATTTCACGCTTTTGCCGCAAGCGCCAGCAAGATGAGCATCGAGGGTACGACATACGCGAATATACCGGAGGAGCCTTGTACCAGGGCCGCCGTTATTCGTCACCGCCGCGTCGGTCTCCATCTCCGCCAGCATCGGGTGAACTGCGCAGTAGTCATCAGTCAACCTGACGCCGTTCACCGTCGCTCCTCTTCTCCGCTTCAGCCTGCTTCCCTCGCTTATGAACGTTGTCTGGAAAACTAAGTGATACAGTTTTTGGAGGACAAATTGCATTCCAACACAGGCTCCTACATTCGAAAACAACGCATGCGCAGTTTCTTCCTTTCCGCGTGTGCTGCTGTCTCTAGCACAAAAGTAGAAATTCGGCACCATGAGGATTGAGAAGTGTTATTTCTGCTCATCGCCCATATGCCCGGGTCATGGCACTTTGTGCGCAATAATTGCAAGATTTTCAGGTGTTGCAGATCAAAATGTCACAAGATTTTCAAGAAAAAGCGCAACCCAAGGAAAACCAGGTGGACCAAGGCCTTCTGCAAGGCTGCCGGCAAAGAGCTCACTGCTGACCCATCCTTTGAATTCGAGAAAAGGCGAAAAGTGCCTATAAGTACAACAGGGAGCTGCGGCAGAACACCGTAAAAACGATACAATGGGTCGAGGCAATCAAAGCTAAGAGGCAGGGCCATTATGTCACGAACAGGTTGATGAAGGGCAAAGAGCTCGACAAACAAAGGGACATCAAAAAAGTTCAGAGAGACCTCTGCCTCATCAGATCTCCAGCTGCGATGCTCAAGAAGAAAGAGCAGACAATTGTGGAAATGTCGAAGAGCATTGCAACACAGGACTCCAATTCCTCAAGCGCACCCTTACAATATGATTTCAGTCACAGTTGAGGGAGTGGACGTTGATGCTTTGGTGGACACTGGGGCTGCATTTTCTATTATTCGTGTTGATTTGTGTGCCCGTCTTCAAAAAGTCGCAAAGCTTTATGATAGACCGACAGTAGTTACAGCCCAGGGAACAACGATTCGCCCTTCCACTCTCTGTACTACCCGCGTGCTAATCGACCACATTCTGCCCCGCCGCGGTGGTCTAGTGGCTAAGGTACTCGGCTGCTGATCCGCAGGTCGCGGGTTCAAATCCCGGCTGCAGCGGCTGCATTTCCGATGGAGGCGGAAATGTTGTAGGCGCGTGTGCTCAGATTTGGGTGCACGTTAAAGAACCCCAGGTGGTCAAAATTTTCGGAGCCCTCCACAACGGCGTCTCTCATAATCATATGGTGGTTTTGGGACGTTAAACCCCACATATCAATCAATCGACTACATTCTTCACCATATAGAATTCGCTGTGCTATTCCCGTGCTCCCACCAAGTCATTTGAGGCTGGGACTTTCTTTCCTCTGCTTCCGCGACTATTTGTTGTGCACAACGTGTCGTTCATCTTGCAGACACAGACCACTTGCTCAGCGACGAAACCTACAGGCCCCTTCGACTCATCGCTGCTGTAGACATCGAGCTACCACCACACGAACAGCAATTAGTCTGTTTTGTCCAACGACGTGGACTCTGGTGACATTTTGGTCACTCTGTCACCCCGTTGCCTTAATAAAGGCATAGCTCTCGCATCAGGCATGGCTCACTTCAACAATGGGTCAGCTGTCGTTGCTGCTACGAACACCACACCAGATGAAATTTTACTGCTGCGGGGCACTGCTGTCGCCTGTGTTGCCGACCTGGAGCCTGTGTGTGTCATGCCTTTTACCCCTGTCTCCTCTAAAGGCCATTCTGCTGATCATGCTGCTTCCTCGGCCTTTACGGCAGCCATCAACAAAGACTTGACCGACTCACAGAAGCAGTAGCTGCTTGATTTGTTCGAAAAGCATGCACACTCTTTGCGGCGATGGCGTAGTGGTTAGAGCATCCGTCTCGCATGCAAGAGGTCCGTGGTTCAAATCCCGGTGCCGCGCAGTTCCCAACCGGATAAAAAAAAATCCGCGTGTTGATGGAGCTGCATTAAGAGGCCTGGGGTGCGGCCTCACCGGTAACCACCGCCGGGAACGCACTCCCTCACCAGAGAAGGATTGGCCACCCTGGTGCAGTATCTGGCCACTACCTCCCACATGCTTACGTCAAATAGCTCACGGCCCTCAGTCCCCAGCACCTGCGAAGCAACTGACCACGGCGGCAGTCAGATCTGCAACGCAGCAGAGGGTGCTAAGAATCTCTGAATCCGGACAGGCCGCCATTGGAACCTGAACTTGGCAACGTTTAACGCTAGAACCTTATCTAGTGAGGGAAGTCTAGCTGTACTATTCGAGGAGCTAGAGGCAGTTAAATGGGATATAATAGGGCTCAGTGAGGTTAGGAGGACAGATGAGGCCTATACGGTTCTACAGAATGGGCACGTCCTTTGCTATCGGGGCTTGGCAGACAGAAGAGAACTGGGAGTGGGGTTCCTAATTCACAGAAACATAGCTAGCAACATAGAGGAATACTATATCAATAATGAAAGGGTGGTAGGTATCGTAATTAAACTGAATAAAAGATACAAGATGAAGGTAGTACAGGCTTACGCGCCTACACCCAGCCATGATGACGCTTCAGTTGAGAGCTTCTATGAAGACGTGGAATCGGCAATGAATAAGGTAAAAACACAGTATACTATAGTTATGGGCGACTTTAATGCAAAGGTAGGGAAGAAGCAGGCTGGAGACCAGGCAGTAGGAGATTATGGCATCGGTACTAGACACGCCAGAGGAGAGCTACTAGTAGAATTCGCAGAACGCAATAATTTATGGATTTTGAATACCTTCTACCGAAAACGAGAAAACCGCAAGTGGACATGGAGGAGCCCTAATGGCGAAAATAAGAACGAAATAGACTTTATAATGAGTGTACACCCAGGAATCGTGCAAGATGTGGAAGTGGTTGGCAAAGTACGATGCAGTGACCATAGAATGGTACGGTCTCGAATTCGCCTAGACTTGAAGAAAGAACGACAGAAACTGATACTCAAAAAGCCAATCAATGAGCTAGCACTGAGAGGGAAAGTACAGGAATTCAGAGTGTCGCTGCAGAACAGGTACTCGGCTCTTAGTGAGGAAACAAACCTTAGCGTAGATACAATGAATGATAATCTGACGAGTATTATTACGGAGTGTGCAGTGGAAGTTGGAGGCAGGGTAGTTAGACAGGACACTGGCAAGCTTTCCCTGGAAACGAAGAACCAAATTGAGAAGCGTCAAATCATAAAAGTGTCAAGTAAAACTGACAAAATAGAACTGGCAGAGCTTTCGATGTTGATTATAGACGTAAGGTATGCGATGTAAGAAAGTGTAACATGAAGACAATTGAACACGCTCTGAAAAACGGAGGAAGCGTCAAAGCAGTGTACAGGAAACTTGGGCTAGGCAAAAGTCGGATGTATGCACAATGGGACAAAGAAGCCAAAGTAACTACCAATATGGATAGGATACCTAAAATAGCGGAAGAGTTTTACAGAGATCTGTACAGTAGCGGAGACAACCACGATCTTAATACTATAAGAACTAGCAGTAACCCAGATGACACCCCACCAGTAATGATAAAAGAAGTGTCTCCTAACGGGAAGAGTACCTGAGTCTTGGAAGAACGCTAACATCATCTTAATACATAAGAAAGGAGATGACAAGGACTTGAAGAATTACAGGCCGATCAGCTTGCTCTCTGTAGTATACAAGCTATTTAAAAAGGTAATTGCTAACAGAGTAAAAAAACATTAGTATTCAATCAACCAAAGGAACAAGCAGGATTTCGAACAGGCTACTCAACAATTGACCGCATTCATACTATCAACCAGGTAATAGAGAAATCCTCAGAGTATAACCAACCACTACACATCGCCTTCATAGATTACGAGAAGGCGTTTGATTCAGTAGAAATATCAGCCGTCATGCAAACACTGCGGAATCAGGGCATAGAAGAAGTATATATAAACATTCTGGAAGAAATCTACAGGGGATCAACTGCTACCATAGTGCTTCATAAAGAAAGCAAGAGAATACCAATCAAGAAGGGTGTAAGGCAGGGGGACACTATCTCCCCAATGCTATTTACCGCGTGCTTACAGGAGGTTTTCAGAAGCCTAGAATGGGAGCAGTTAGGGGTAAGAGTTAATGGAGAATACCTTAGTAACCTGCGCTTCGCCGATGACATTGCATTGCTGAGTAACTCAGGGGACGAATTGCAACTCATGATTACGGAGTTGAAAAGGGAGAGCAGAAAGGTGGGTCTTAAAATTAAGCTGCAGAAAACGAAAGTTATGTACAACAACCTCGGAAAGGAGCAGCGCTTCGAGATAGGTAATAGTGCACTTGAAGTTGTAAAAGGCTATGTCTACTTAGGGCAGGTAATAACCGCAGAGCCGAACCACGAGATTGAAGTAACTAGAAGAATAAGAATGGGGTGGAGCACACTCGGCAAGCACTCTCAAATTATGACAGGTAGATTGCCACTATCCCTCAAGAGGAAGGTATGTAACAGCTGTATCTTGCCGGTACTTAGCTACGGAGCAGAAACCTGGAGACTTACAAAGAGAGTTCAGCTTAAATTGAGGACGACGCAGCGAGCAATGGAAAGAAAAATGGTAGGTGTAACCTTAAGAGACAAGAAGAGAGCAGAGTGGATTAGGGGACAAACCGGGGTTAACGATATCATAGTTGAAATAAAGAAGAGGAAATGGACGTGGGCCGGACAAGTAGCGCGTAGACAGGATAACCGCTGGTCATTAAGGGTAACTAACTGGATTCCCAGAGAAGGGAAGCGGCTTAGGGGGAGACAGAAGGTTAGATGGGCAGATGAGATTAAGAAGTTTGCGGGTATAAATTGGCAGCAGCAAACACAGGACCGGGTTAACTGGCGGAACATGGGAGAGGCTTTTGTCCTGCAGTGGACGTAGTCAGGCTGATGATGATGATGATGATGATGATGATGAACCTGATGCGGGGCACGCAAACGTGATTTTATTTCAAAATAAGCCTTTCCTTCACACAAAAGTAACACTACTAGGATTCTGGACCACCATTTCAACAATCAATGTCGACTTAATAGTTGACTTTAGTGTCCCTTTATTAATTTTCGTGGACGCTGAGGCCTGTTCGTGGATCTATTACTTCTTCGTGTACATGATACTTACTAATATTAACTAACATTCACTACGTCCTAAAGAATTTAGAGAGCACCAATACCGCTGATTAGGCAAACGCAAAGAGCACGGTGGCTGTTACCACAGACCAAAAAGGGAACATCCCAAGTTTTGCCTCCATAGCCCAAGCCTCCATTACAGCCGTGGAGGAGATAGCGATCGCACTGAAAGAGGGCAGAGGCAAAAAGCCCCACTGACAATAATCATGAATTCGAAGGCTGCATGTAGGAACTGCAGCCTTCGAATTGTATACACCCAAACAGGAATTGCAGGAATTGTATACACCCAAACCATTATCTGGGTGCGAAAGCACGAGGACGTCACCGGGAACCAGTTTGCAGATGAGGCGGCTCCAGGCTTCACAAATTGGCGAGCTTCCTTGCACACTGCTATAGAGGAGCCAACGCCTCTAGGCCATAATTTTGCAGTACTTCTTCAGTATTACCGGAACAATAGAAAAATGTATCCAGCACCGCATAAGAACCTCACAACAATGAAATCTGCGGCGTTACGCAAACTCCAGACAAGCACACACATGAACTTACACAGGCTTCATGTATTCTACTCCACAGCATACTGAAATATATGTCTGTGACGTGGGGCCACACCAACTCTGTTTCTCATCACTTGGGGTTGTACACTTCACAATGAAGAACACCACAACATGAACAGTCTTCTTCAGTCTTCTTCAGCACGTGGTATGGCAACACGCGCCGTTCAGCGTTGCAGTGCGCACTTTCTAAGACACCCTCCGGGTGTTCGAACCAGCGACTTCTCGCTCCTCAGCGTGCTGTAATAACCATCTAGGCTACTCTTTTCATATTTTTCATCTCACAAACAGCGAGCTATGTACACACAGCAGTCTGTGGGGAAAATAACTTTCCATGCCAGAGGTGGCAGCAGCAAGAATGAGTACGACCAAGAAGCATGAGTGACGTCCACGCATACACGTCAACACAATTCGTGCTTGTAGTTCATGAATTAGACAGTTGGTTATCCACCGGGTGGCTCTTATGCCAGCGTGCAAATGTACCAGCTTTAAAAAAGGCCTTTACAAGTGACAGCAGCGTTATTAGCTAAATTTTGTTTGATGTAGCGGAAGCGTTGATTAATAGTAGTTTTTGAAACACGGAAACTGTCAAAGGAGAATGTGGTTTAAATGCGCTCCAATTACAAAGCAGACAATGAGAAATAGATAAAAAAATAGGAAGAGTAAGAAAGAGAAAGAAATATATGAAAGGAGATAAACAAATAAAAATAGTGCACAAAAAGCAAAAACAAATTAATAAAGGATTAGAAAGAGAAACAAAAAATAAATATAAAGAGAAAAAAAAGAACGCTGCACAGATGCACTTTGGCCGGTGAGTCGCGCAACACTCGGCGCTGCTTGCTCTAGTCAACTAAGTGACTGCTAGAGGGCAGCGCTTGCATACAGCACTGTCATTTGGCGTGCTTCCTTTCTCTTTGCTGGGACTCACTCAGTGAACACTCTTCATTACCGTTCCGCATCATGAACACCCCAGAAGCCAAAGCAGCGGCGCAGTGGGCTCGCAATGCAGCAGACCAATGTGAAGAGGACTGACTCGTTGTTAAGCAAAGCCGGAGTCATAGGCCAGCCAAGCAGAAGTGAGACGGGTATGCTGTCAAACAAACCGATAACATCTTTATATTATGGTGGAGGAATTGGTGTTCTCCCGGGAAGCCTCTTTAAATTATTCACGTCGTGGATATGGTTGTTTTCACTCACGGAGAGAGAGAAGGAGAATAAACTTTTATTGGCGAATGTATACACAGACCTTTCATTGGATGGGGTCATAAGTACAGGGCTATATTGCCCAGCGCGACCCTGTGAGCCCGCTGGACCAGCTACTGCTCTTCCAGCCAGGGTAAGCTGACCAGTGTAGTCTTCAAGGAGGAAGGGGTGGGGCTGGGAATTGCAGAAAGATCCTGTGTAGCAGAAAATTCCCACGTAGAGGGGTCAACACTGATTTTTAGCTCACAACCAGGAACGATGACGCCACCGCCACGATCACCAAAAATCCTGCAGAACTAGTTCTTTAACGATGCCGTTGAAGCGCATGGTTATAATTTTACAGAACTTTGAATGAGGCGATAAACTAAAGAAATAAACTAATGAATTCTTCTGGTACATAATACCATCAATGCAATTCGCTACATTCTTGAAGACTCATTGTTTTTGATAAGTACGAGCAAAATACCAGAACACGTAGTGTGGTTGTGCATGTCATAGCGAGTGATTGTTGCGCCTATGTGTTTGGCTCCATTAGCAGTCACTCTGCACTGTTACATCATGTGTTCATTGTAATCAAAGAAGATTCTAGATACAGCCCACACTGGAATCAGTCAGGAGCGCTCCTAGTTCGTCGCCCGGGCACCACAGTGTTTCGCAGTGGAAGCCCGGACTCAACCATGCCGTCGGTGACCTATGCCACGCCTCCGCCGAAAGCCCACTGTTTCGTCCTTAGTGCTACAGAAGGCAGTTTTGTCGACGATGTCATCGATGCTCTTGACGCTGTAACTGGCCCTGCCAGAATCAAGTCCTACAAACATATGGGAGGTGTAAAGTTCAGTGCTGCCTCCTCCAGCGAGACTGCAGCAATGAAATCGAAAAATCGAGTTGCTGTTATGCTCAACGGCGAGTCGGTACCCCTAGTCACCATAGGACCCGAAATCGTTCACGTATCTATTTTTCGTGTTGCACTGTGG
>NW_023608173.1:0-46805 GCF_013339725.1 Rhipicephalus microplus | reverse complement strand
TCACGAATTTTCAGCGAGGAGTATTGCCATCTTACCAAACACTGCGATTGCATACATTGAGGATATTGCCGACGTCCCTGGTCCCTCAACATTATCTGCCCTTTCGTCGCGTGACTATTCCACCATGACATTCTTAGCACTCTCGACGTAAACGAGGGTCTACCGTTCGCACAACCAGAACATCTTTTGAAGCTACTCCACTCTTTCAAAACTGCTTCGCTATGACTTCGAAAGTGAATCAACACCGCCTGCCAAACATCGTATCATCACCGAGCCTACCGAGAGACCCATTCGAGAGCGCGCCCACAGAGTCTCGCAAAAAGAACAAGACCCTAGCCCAACAGGACCAGCAGATGCTCAAGGAAGATGTCATCCAGCCATCGATTAGTCCCTGGGCACCCCTGTTGTGTTAGTAAGAAAAAAGATGGTACCCTGCGATTTTGCGTTCACTACCGGAAGTTGAGTAATAACACGAAGAAATACGGATATCCTTTATCACGAAGAGATGACTCGCTGGACCGCATTCACAACGCTCGTTACTTTTCTTCCATGGATCTACGCAGCGGCTATTGGCGAATTCTTTTTGGGGAGCGCGACCGCGAAAAGACCGCCTTCATTACTCCTGACGGATTCTACGAGTTCAATGTCCTTCCCCTCGGCTTATGCTTGGCGCCAACTATTTTTCAAAGAGTGATGGACACAGTTCTTTCTAGGCTAAAATGACAATCGTGTCTTGTCTACCTTCACGATGTGGTCGTCTTCTCGGACACGTTTGAGCAGCATGTGCAGCGCTTACAGACAGTTCTTCAGGTGATTCGAACAGCTGGACTTTCTCTCAAACCTGACAATGACACTTTGCTTTCGAGGAACTGAAGTTGCTTGGTCCCGTTGTCAGCCAAGCCGGTACACACCCCGACCCTGAGAAAACAAAAAATGTGGCCACGTTTCCTGTCCCAACGAACACGCGCGATCTCCGCTGAATTCTGGGAGTGTGCGCATATTGCCACGTTCCGTTTCCCAAGTTTTTGTTATCGTCCCAAAACACCACACGATTCTCAGCGCAAACCGCGCCTCCAGTATTCGAGAAGGTTCCGGACTGTAGTAGATCATTTCGATAAGATCACGCCCACTGTGCGAACGGTACCGATTGTTCTGGAACCTACGCCACCGCCAGCGATAACGCTAGAACATTCGACGGCAAGAGTATAAAGGCCGACGCGCTTCGCCGCTTGTCAGTTCTTGATCGAAGGCCGACGCTCCGTTCGCCGCTATCAGTCCGAGACCGCTATCTGTGCGAGACTGCTGCTGTAATTGGACTTTCCGTTTACCGGGCACAGGTTCGCCCAAATAAACGTTAAATCCCAACACGAAGTCTCCTGTCTTCGCCACGTCACGACCCCGTGATACCTGGTGGAGGTGCTGCTTCGTTCATGTACCGGACACCCCCGTCAAGCCGTTAACCCAGCCCACGTCGCGGGGAAGACACCGACGCCAACCAGGAGCAGCGAACAGCCACCGACAGCAAGGGCTACCACCGGAGTACGGGCTTCTACAAGACGAGGCGCGGAAGACCAAGGCCTTGACCGCGACTGCAGCGACAATGACAACCGCAGCGTCCCAGCCCACGATGGTCATGCATCAACCCAGGGAACCACCAATTTTCCATGGGTCATCGTTCGAAGACCCGGAGTCCTGGCTAGAAACATACGACCGTGTGGCCGCCCTCAACCACTGGGACCATGACGAAAAGCAGCGTCGTGTGTTCTTCTATTTAGAGACACCGCAAGGACCTGGCTCGAAAATCGAGAGTCCACGCTCCGAACGTGGGATGTTTTCTGCGACGCATTCCTGCAAACGTTCGCGAGCGTCGCTCGCAAAGAGAGGGCCGCTGCTTTATTAGAGACCCGGTTCAGCTACCAAATGAAAATGTCGCCATTTTCACAGAAGAAGTGACCCGACATGCCTGAGAGAAAAAAGTCCGTTTCCTCATGCAAGGGGTCAAACAGGAGCTCTTCGCGGGACTGATGAGAAACCCACCGAAAACCGTCGAAGAATTTGTAGCCGAAGCGACCACTATCGAAAAGGCCCTGGACATGCGCACCAGACAGTATAATCGTCGCCTGACTGCAGACTGCGCTGCTGCTCAAGCCAGTAACTCCGGAGACCTGCGTGAAACCATCCGAGCGATCGTGCGGGAAGAACTGCGCAAGCTGTTGCCTTCGGCACAGCCTCAAGTGGATTCAATCGCCGACATTGTGCGAGAAGTTCGGCAATCGCATCGAATTCTCCACGCACCGCTGCCCGAACCGGAAGCTATGAGCTACGCTGCTGCACTGCGCCACAACGCTCCTCCCCGTCCACGCCAAAACGCCGCCCCATCGCACTTCCGTCGACAGACGCCACCGCCGCCACCACCCCCACTGACGTCATACCGTTCGCCAGCGGCCCAGCGCAGTGCACCGAGGAAGACTGACGTTTGGCGCGCCCCTGACCATAGCCCGCTCGGCTACCACTGCGGCGAGAGCGGACACAAATACCGCTGTTGCCAGTACCGACAGATGGGACTGCGTGGCTTCGCCGTCAAGGCACCGCGTCCACAGCCAGAAGAACGACCACGTGACATCGCTGACTACCTGACAGGAACTCGGTGGACACCACGAAGCCCTTCGCGTTCGCCGTCGCCCAGCCGCCGCACGTCACCGCACCACCGGCAGTACTCTGGCCCAACGCGGGGCCGGTCTCCTAGCCCGTATCCGGGAAACTAAGGGCAGCAACCGGTAGTGGTTCGGTTGCTGTGCGACGAACTACCGAAGATCCTCCGACGACGACGACGCCGCGACGGAGCTTTCCGAACACAACGCCAAACAGGCAAAGCCCTGACAGTGAAAGCTCCCTTACCGAAGGTGGCCTGACGACGCAACATGGAAGCAGCGGAACAAGCCGACGCAGCCGTGACCCGACGCCAAGCCCTAACTGTAATGCGAGACGGCGAACTAGTGACCTCGACGTTCTTATCGACGGCCACAGTGTGACCGCTCTCGTCGATACTGGAGCCGACTATTCTGTCATCAGTGGGTCGTTCGCCGCCATGTTAAAGAAAGTTAGGACAGCTTGGAAAGGCCCTGAAATCCGCACAGCCGGAGGTCATCTCGTAACGCCTGCAGGAATCTGCACAGCGAGAGTCACCATTAACTGCCGTATTTATCCTACAGACTTCGTAGTCCTACAGCGTTGCTCGAGAGATGTCATCCTTGGCATGGACTTCTTATGCCTCCATGGTGCTGTCATCAACCTAAAAACGAAGTCGATAACGTTATCCACAGAAGAAGCACTACCGCAGCGCACGCCATCAGGACACCATGCCTTGAATGTGCTGGAAGAACAAGTCACCATTCCGCCTCGCTCAAGCGTCATTATTTAAGTCGGCGCTCCTAAATCACCTGATTTGGAAGGCGTCGTTGAAGGCAGTCAGCATCTGTTGGTCACCCGAAATATTTGCGTTGCAAGAGGAATGGCAGAGCTGCGGGGAGGCAAAGAAACGGTTATGCTCACGAATTTCAGCAATGAGTACAAACATGTGAACAAAGGAACAACGGTCGCATACATCGAAGAAATTGTCGAAGCCACCAGTGCTTTCGCCCTCGCCGATTCTGCGGAACCTGCTCAGAGGAACCAAGCCCCTCCCATAGCTTTCGACGTCAATCCCAGACTTCCGAACGATAAGCAAGAACAGCTCAAGGCCCTGCTCCTGCAATACGAAGATTGCTTTTCGTCGTCATCGAAAATTCGGTAGACCCCAATCACGAAACATCGCATCATAACCGAAGAAAATGCCAGACCACTCCGTCAGAGTCCGTACAGGGTTTCGACGCGAGAACGTGAGGCCATGAAGAGACAAGTTGATGAAATGCTGCGGGATGACATTATCCAGCCGTCCAAGAATCCATGGGCATCCCCCGTGGTGTTAGTGAAGAAAAAGGATGGGACTCTACGTTTCTGCGTCGATTATCGCCGCCCGAACAAAATCACAAGAAAGGACGTGTATCTTCTCCCACGAATAGACGACGCACTTGATCGGCTCCATAACGCCAAGTACTTTTCGTCAATGGACCTCAAGACTGGCTATTGGCAAATCGTTGTCGACGAAAGAGACCGAGAGAAGACGGCGTTTATAACACCGGACGGCCTCTTCGAGTTTAAGGTGATGCCCTTCGGCCTTTGCTCAGCGCCTGCAACTTTTCAAGGCATTGTGGATACAGTACTGGCAGGATTGAAGTGGCAGACTTGCCTTGTGTACTTGGACGACGTCGTCGTGTTCTCCTCGGGTTTCGACGAGCATCTTCAGCGCCTTGAAGCTGTACTTCAAGCCATCAAGACATCCGGACTCACACTGAAGCCAGAAAAGTGCAGATTTGCGTATGAGGAGCTCTTGTTTCTGGGGCACGTTATCAGCAAGTCTGGAGTTCGTCCCGATCCACGGAAAACAGCTGCCATTGCCGACTTCCCGCCGCCCACTGACAAGAAAGCCGTGCGCTGATTTCTCGGTCTGTGTGCCTATTATAGGCGGTTCGTGAAAAACTTCGCTCGCATCGCCGATCCTCTCACTAACCTTACCAAGGCCGACGTGGTGTTTAAGGGGGAAACGCCGCAGGAACACGCTTTCCAGGAGCTTAAACATCGCCTCCAGACGCCTCCGTTACTTGCCCATTTCGAAGAATTCGCCGAGACAGAAATACATACTGACGCAAGCAGCGTAGGTCTTGGCGCCGTTCTTGTGCAGAGGACTGACGGACTTAAAAGGGTTATTAGTTACGCCAGCCGATCGCTATCCAAAGCAAAGCAAATTATTCCACAACAGAAAACGAGTGCCTCGCCATCATCTGGGCTACGTCGAAATTTCGCCCCTACCTCTACGGCAGGCCCTTCAAAGTTGTGAGCGACCACCACGCATTGTGTTGGCTAGCCACCTTGAAGGATCCTTCAGGTCGCCTCGCACGATGGAGCCTGAGACTTCAAGAATATGACATTACTGTCATTTACAAGTCAGGGAAAAAACACTCCGACGCCGACTGTCTCTCTCGTGCGCCTGTCGACCAACCGCTACCCGACAACCCGGATGACGACTACTTCTTAGGAACGATAACTACCGACGACTTCGCTGAACGACAGAGGGTCGACCCGGAACTTAAGGCCCTAATAGAATACCTCGAAGGCAGGACCGCCGAAGTCCCGAAGGTATTCAAGCGCGCACTTGCGTCGTTCTTCCTGCGGAATGGTTTTCTCCAAAAGAAAAACTTCTCACTGCTTCGAGCCAAGTAACTCCTTGTGGAACCTTCAGCTCTGCGACCAGAAGTCCTGCAGGCCCTGCCCGACGATCCGACGGCAGGGCACCTCGGTGTTTCTCGCACGCTCGCGAGGATACAAGAAAGGTACTACTGACCACGTCTTACCACCGACGTCACTCGTTATGTGAGAATATGCCGGGACTGTCAGCGACGCAAGACACCGCCGACAAGGCCAGCGGGACTTCTGCAGCCAATTGATCCACCTTGCCGACCTTTCCAGCAGATTCGTATGGACCTACTGGGGCCGTTCCCGACGTCGGCTTTCGGAAACAAGTGGATTGTGGTAGCTACCGACTACCTCACCCGCTACGCCGAGACAAAAGCCCTGCCAAACGCAGTGCATCCGAGATAGCTAAGTTCTTCGTCGAAAATATCGTCCTACGTCACGGCGCCCCGGAGGTCCTTATCACCGACAGAGGAACGGCATTCACTGCCGACTTAACTCAAGCGATCTTGGCATACAGCCAAACAAACCACCGCCGGACGACAGCGTACCACCCACAGACCAACGGCCTCACCAGGCGGCTTAACAAGACGATCGCCGACATGCTGTCAATGTACGTCGATGTCGAGCACAAGACGTGGGACGCCATTCTTCCGTATGTGACCTTCGCATACAACACGGCGGTGCAGGAGACGACGCAGATATCTATATACAAATTGGTCTACGGAAGCAGCCTGGCAACGACGCGCGATGCCATGTTACCCAACGTCACCGACGAAGAAAATCTCGATGTGAGCGAGCACCTTCAACGCGCCTAAGAAGCCCGACAACTTGCGCGTCTCCGTATCAAGAATCAACAGGCGACCAACAGCCACCGTCACAACCTTCGACGACGCTTCGCGGAATACCAGCCCGGTGAATGTGTTTGGGTGTGGACGTCGATACGCAGACGTGGACTAAGTGAAAAGCTTCTGCGACGGTACTTCGGACCGTACAGGGTGGTTTGACGTCTCGGCCCACTTGATTACGAGGTTGTCCCCGACGGCATCACAAACTCTCAACGACGCCGATCGCGACCTGAAGTCGTCCATGTCGTGCGCCTCAAGCCGTTTCATGCGCGTTAACAAACTGAACCAGTGTTTTTTTGTATCGTAATTTATTCATTGTACTTTCTTGCATTATTATTGTACTTTCATTTTTAGTTAAAGCATCGGGACGATGCCTTTTTTCAGAGGGGGCAATGCCACGTTTCATTTCCCAAGTTTTTGTTATCGTCCCAAAACACCACACGATTCTCAGCGCAACCCGCGCCTGCAGTTTTCGAGAAGGTTCCGGACTCTAGTAGATCATTTCGATAAGTTCACGCCCACTGTGCGAACGGTACAGATTGTTCTGGAACCTACGCCACCGCCAGCGATAACGCTAGAACATTCGACGGCAAGAGTATAAATGCCGACGCGCTTCGCCACTTGTCAGTTGTTGATCGAAGGCCGACGCACCGTTCGCCGCTATCAGTCCGAGACCGCTATCTGTGCGAGACTGCTGCTGTAATTGGGCTTTCCGTTTACCGGGCACAGATTTGCCCAAATAAACAGTTAAATCCCAACACGAAGTCTCCTGTCTTCAGCCACGTCACGACCCCGTGACGCTTTGTCAAAGGCTTTTCTGAAATTGCTGAACCACTAAATGAACTTACAAAAGACGGCGTACCATTCGTTTGGGGCCAGGATGAGCAACACGCGTTTGACACGCTACGAAGCCATCTCCAAGCCCCACCTGTGTTCGGTCACTTTGACGACAACGCTGCCACAGAGCTACACATGGATGACAGCAACGTCGGACTTTGAGCTCTATTGGAGCTCCTAGAGTTTGCCTATGCAACACTCCTAGTAGATAGAGCTCCTAGTAGATAGTGTTTGCCTATGCAAGTCAAACACTATCATTCGCAGAGAAAAAATACTCTGCAATGGAAAAATAATGCCTAGCCGTTGTTTGGGCTCTAACATAGTTCCGGCCCTATTTGCACGTTCCACCATTCCGGGTAGTTAGCGACCACCATTATTTATGCTGGCTCGCCAACCTCGAGAATCCTTCCGGTCGTCTAGCATGGTGGAGCCTTCGCCTGCAAGAATCTGACGTTATAGTCATTCACAAGTCAGGACGCGGTCAGTTGAAGAGGACGATATATTCTTTTACTCTGTACCAGCAACCGACTTGGCTCCACAACAACGCGACAAAATGGAGCTAAGCCCGCTGATTGACTACCTCGAAGGCCGAAAAAGTAGTCTTCCTCGAAACTTCGCACGTTCGCTGGCCTCGTTCTCCATCAGGGATGGAGTCCTCTATAAGAAAAATTTCGACCATACGCAGGCTACTTACCTACTGGTTGCGCCGACCTCGCTTCGTGACGATATTTTACATGCTTGTCACGACGAATCATCATCTGAACACCTTGGCTAAACGCGCACCTTGAAAACAATTCGCCACTCCTACTAGTTACCACGCCTCGCGAAGACAATCAAGCAATACGTCCGCACATGCCGTGACTGCCAGCGCCGTAAGACTCCCCCTGTCTGACCAGAAGGACTACTACAGCCTATTTTCACGTCGAAAGCACCATTCTATCAAATTGGAATTGACTTGCTCGGGTCATTTCCTACATCTTCGTCTAGAAATCGGTGGATTGTGATTGCCACTGATTATTTAATGCGTTACATTGAAACGAAGGCCCTGCCCAAAGTTACCGCAGCCAAAATTGCCCAGTTTTTCGTCACCAGCATTGTACTTCATCATGGAGCGCCAGCTGTGACAAAACTGATCTTGGGACAGCTTTAACCACGGAGATGCTTCAAGAAGTGCTGAGACTAAGTGGTAGAGAACAACTGAAAACCATGGGTTATCACCCCCAAACAAATGGACTCACTGAACGGTTGAACAAGACCATTGCAGATATGCTGTCAATGTATGTGGCCGTTCATCACAGGAACTGGGACGATATACTCCCTTACGTAACTTTTGCTTACAATACAGCAGTCCAAGAGAGTACAGGTCTTACCCAATTTCACTCAGTTCATAGTCGAGAAAGCACTACGACGCTCGACGCAATGCTTCTTCTCAACAACCTGGGCATGTTCTACGCAGACGCTGCCTTACTCGCTCAACGCACCAAGGAGGCGCGTATTGAACCTCTGGTTCTTTGCCTTCCCAGGCCTGTCAAGAATTAACTCCTTTGGTGACTTAAACAGACATTCTACAGCACTACAGACAAGGCTGTCTCCGCTATCCTCCGACTCGCCCTACGCCGTATTCAGGCTCGCCAAGCTGCCGACTCGCGCCGCTACAACCTCACACACTGAGAGATTACCTTACAACCAGGCGACGAAGTTTGGGTGTTGGCCGAAGTGACCAAAGTGGCCGGTGTTGGCTGAAGTAGCGCCACAGCAACTGAAAAGTTGCTGTGGCGCTACTTCGGCTCGTACAAAATTCTACGACGACTCAGCGACGTTACATACGAAGGTCTCCCTGAGGGCACCTCAACACGTTCTTGTCGGTTTCCACAAACTAACGTAGTGCATGTGTCAATGCTCAAGCCACATTTCTCGCGTCGTCAATCGAACGTGGCCTGACTTACCATTCAATGACTATTTTTGTCGCTTTTTTCTTTTTGATGTGTCTTGTGTCCTAAATTCATTCTTTATTGAGTACTTCAGTGACACTAGCCAATTTTTGTTTGCCTCACGACGCAGTTCTTAGATTCCAAGGTAACATCTTTTCTTTTTCATTTTTTTCAACGCCCATCACCAGCATCGAGACGATGCTTCTTGAGGAGAGGGAATAAAGTCACAGGTAAATGTGTGCGAGCCACCAACTGTAGCGGGAAATCGCTTGGAAGTGGAGAAAGAAGAGAGCATTGCTTCTTAGTGTGGGGACGAGCAAAACGTCGATTCGTGGCTGCCTCTGTTATTTCGTTCGTCGCAATATCTAGTTTATTTCTCTGCTTACTTCCTGTGTATTGATTGCATACGTCGTCAAATGCATTCATCGACCTCCTAGCTCTCTGTCATTCAGCAAAAAGGCAATTTTTTTTCAGAAAGACAGCAACTGGTGGGATTAACAGTTCCTCTCTACGCAGTCAGTTCCTCACATACGGGGGTAACTTTTACTGCTAGAAATGTCGTCCCTCAAACTTACTAAGGACCAAACAGTTCGTTTCCTAACAGTCACTCCTGAAAGGACGAATCGTTCATTCTTTTGGGAGTAAAGATTGTGGCAGAGTGGTTAGCCCCTTTGAGCTCTATAGTGTATAGCCACATCTAATTAGCAAAGTTTATTATGCTCATCCTTAACGTAGCCGTGCAAAATCAGCTTGTACAAAGCAAACCTTATCACAGCCAATGAATTTACGTCGACTTCTGCATGAGCCCCCGAAAGTTCATGCCAGTAAGCTACTAAGTACTCTTAAGTGACTCCGTACTTATTGAGATATTGTATGAAAATTGAGTGGTAAATTATAAATATAATAGTTATTACTGAATATTAGTCTGAAATCTAACTAAAGCACCCTACATACTGGAATTTCACGTAGCCTAATTAGGGTAATTGTGTTTATCTAGGCTAATTAGCCAAACAGCAAGATAACAGCAGGGTAATATTACTTGACCATTGCATAATTACAGCGATTGGCCTATATAAGCTTTAAGTAGGCAACATCCTAATAAAGCACAAATAAGTAACGAAATTGAAGTCGAATTTTTATGAGCTCAGAAAATCCAAGCTCAGCAAGTACCTGATTACTCCTGAACGGGTCAACTTTGATCTACCTAACTATATATCTGATTAGCCTCAACAATACTTATAAATATTATAGAATAGTGTGCGTGACATCGTAGCCAACCCTAAGTATTCGAGCTTGATGTCGCAGAATTATGCAAATCACGTTTCGATCCACCTAATATAGACATCTGTTGCTGCATAGGATGCTTTTAGGAGTAATGGTGTTTAATGGAGTGTAATTATTCACGTTCAGTTGATTTCGTCTACATTAACATTAACCTAACTGGAAACGGAAATGTTGTAGGCCCGTGTGCTCAGATTTGGGTGCACGTTAAAGAACCCCAGGTGGTCGAAATTTTCCGAGCCCTCCACTACGGCGTCTCTCATAATCATGCTAGGGGTTTGGGACGTTAAACCCCACATATCAATCAATCAATCAACATTGACCTAACTAAGCTAGTTTTAGTGCAACTTGGATTAGGCTGACAAAGGCACGCTGGCCAGCGAAAGTTTAATTTTGTGCGTTTAGCTATGTCACGTTGTGCGATGCTCGCAATGCTTACTTATCCTAATCAACTGGTGTCAATAACAACGTGAGCTGGTGCTTGAACCGACACGGTCACAGCTGCTACGGAAACAAACGGCACAGATTCGATAGAGCAAAGACAGCGACACCCAGTTGTCGTTCTGACTACGAGTGCCTAACCGCGAGGAAAAGAGCGGCAAGAGAAGCCAAGTGGTATAAAAAGACACGCATGCGCCCTGCAGCAGGTGTTTCATGATTGATTGATTGATATGTGGGGTTTAACGTCCCAAAACCACTCTATGATTATGAGAGACGCCGTAGTGGAGGGCTCCGGAAATTTAGACCACCTGGGGTTCTTTAACGTGCACCCAAATCTGAGCACACGGGCCTACAACATTTCCGCCTCCATCGTAAATGCACCGCCGCACCGGAGATTCGAACCTTGCACCCAAATCTGAGCACACGGGCCTACAACATTTCCGCCCTCCATCGGAAATGCAGCCGCCGCAGCCGGGATTCGAACCCGCGCCCTGCGGGTCAGCAGCCGAGTGCCTTAGCCACTAGACCACCGCGGCGGGGCAGCAGGTGTTTCGTCGTGTCTCGCCGCTAGCTGGTGTGTCGATGCTTTTTGCCGAGCGATCCCGTGGTCGGCACACTTTTGATCACACCTGTGTATCTGCCTTTACCTCATCACGATGGATTCCTCTATGCCAGGAATGATTGTAACGAGGGAAGTGGACAGAGGAGAGAAAAAGAAAGAAGACGCAATGAGATGGGTGGTCTGCATTGAGTTATTCTGGCGCTAAATAAATCACCCAATCATCGAGTCAACTCTTGCCTGTAAAACATTTTATGGTGCATTTAGGAGTACCTTAAACAACCCCTGATGGTCGGGATTTGCGAAGCCGCGGTTTATGGCGTTTTTCTTACTAATTTCTTGGTTTTGGGAAGTTGAACATTCAACAATTGCACGCACATGCGCGAACGTGCGTTAAGCCCTGCAAAGTGCTTTTGCACTTACAACACATTATAACCTCATAGTGAAGCTGTAACTGTACTACCGCAAGATTGACTCTCCATACATACTAAATATAGTACCGAATGTACTACAGTGAACCGATTGCTGGCTGATTCGTACAGGAAGAGGATGACGGGTAGACATATGTGACAACCAAAGGAAATGAGAATGATAGAAAATGCGAAATGCTTCATTTATCTGCGCGCAGCTGCGCTGCTTGCATAGCGTCATCTTGTTTGCTTCAGCATAAAGCGCTTTAAGGCCTGCACTAAATAGTACAGACAATGTCTGGCTTCGTAGGAAAAGTTGCATTGATCACAGGTAAGACAATCCACTACAGTGGCATAAGTAACATTCGACGTCCACGTGGGTGAAAGCTGATTCATAGAGCATTGCAGGGCGTATAGGTTGTTTTAAAAAAATGCAGTGTTGAATTCTCTGTGCAAAGAGGTAAATGTGTTAGCCTTTCGTGGTAAGCTGGGTGGACGAAGATACGCATGTGTAGCACTACATTCTAACACTGATGAGTGTTCGTGCTGCCGCAGGTAACATGGGTATCAAGTATTGGAAGTGTGTACACGTGAAGACACAGACGGCAAAGCGTCAGAGCTCTAAGAAAGCACGGCGTAACAAGATCTGACTTGCGCTGCAAACCACATGCATATGGTGGATGTCTGAACGGACTTGCTCGCAACGTCTACATTACACGTCAATCAACTTACAGATGAACCATCAAAACAAGGACAATGACGCTAAATTTTAGATGAATATGGGAACGGTGTGGTAGACAGGCTGGCTGCACTGTGCGGCCTTCATTAAGTCGTGTACACGTATATGCGTATACTAATGTAAAAACGGCAGTATATGCATTATTATATAGGAAAACGCTGCGTCTTTTGAAAATATTTTCATAATCGAGCACAGAATTCAGGTGCTGGAAGGCTGATGATGTTTTTCAAAGACAAACAGCTCCCTCACTGCAATTAGGTACTCGTGCTGAGGCTTAGAATAGTCTGTGGATACTAGCCTATATCCCTTGACAACCGACTGCACTCTGTAGTTGTGCGCAAGTAAACGAGACACCAAAAGTAGTCAGCAATAGTAGGCGAGCGACCTTAAAGGGACACTAAAGTAAAATAATTTACGTGAGAGTTAAAGCTCAATTTACGACATCTAAAACGACAATATTATCAAAAGCAGTGCCATACTTACCGATAGTTTAAGGTAAATCACGAAAAATACGTATGCCGATGTAGAACATTCCCTAAATTATTCTGATGACGTCAGACAAACCACCTACAATTATTTATCAGTAATAGATCTAGCAGCAGTAAACAAAGAACCATCCATGCATCAAGAAACGCAATAAAATGCTGCTTGTTAATTACACAAGCCCCGCAAACTGCACAGGCTGTGCCATCTAGCCAGGCCCAGTTGAACCAAAACACGTCTGCCATCTCAGAGCCAATCGCTGGAAATTGATCAATGGCCGTTGCTACTGCTGTGCCTCTCCTTTCCTTCATTTTGCTGCTAATAGTGCCGGCGGCCGCGCATGAAAACCGGGTGACGTTGTGCACGGTGACAGTGTCGTGAGATGGTCCGCTCCTTGAGGCGGGTAAATCGAAGTTAGCTAAGCCGAGGCGGACCACTAAAACATAATTTTCATTCAAAGGAAGCCCTTCCTTAGCATGAAAGTAACACTACCAGATTTCTGCATCACTATTTCACCAATCAACGGCGACTTAATATTTGCCTTTAGTGCCCCTTTAGGTGTAATACTAATGCGGTGAGGTGTACTACCTGTGGCTCTTGGGTGAGATGACTGATTGAATAAGAAATTAAACAGTGCTATCGCTGCTAAATGCTCTATTTATTTGAATAAAATAATGTTCCAATAAATTATGTGTGCAGTGAACACTTCAGGTCAAATGGGCAGCCGCTATGGGTTGCAAAAAACAAAAGTAAAATATAAATTTGTAGAAGTGAGGAGACCTAAGCTTGCACAGCATTATCAGGCATGTCGCCAGCTGGAGGAAGGAGTATGACTAACAGCTTTTTATTAACAATAAAGTTCAACACCACGGGTAAACGGGACATTGATACTTGCTTTTTTTCCGTGCTTGTATTTTGTCAAGGTATCGAAGTCTACAAATATGCAAAAAGGGGGCAAGCTTTGCACCAGTTTTTCCGTTAAATGGCCAAGAATGAAAATTGGAACAGTGTCTTACTTTGTCGCAATTGCTGCTTCTTTCTTTTTTATTTTAGTGCAAGAAAAAAACTGCTACTTTTTTCAAATAGTTGAAAACACAAGACGCGCAATGCGAGCCGTTCTAAAAACAGCAACAACACAGTATTGAAAACTTCACTATTAACTAATGCACTTTAGTATGCAATAGGTTTTATTACCAGCCCTAAAGGTTAAAAAGAAAAATGCGCAAACAGTGAATGACAAAGGGGCCATAGTGTCGTTGGTCTTGAATTATTCGGATCACAGGGAAAGAACAAAGTAGCCTAAGCAACAAACCTTCACGAACGGATGCTGGATGTAGAAATACGAAGTGCGCATCATGCCACTCGTCAGTGGTGTGCAACAAAGAGCAAAGACCGTGGTTCAGGGGTTAAAAACGGGCGTTTTAGACGCCTAGGGTAGGCAGGAAAAACCGTGTTCTAGGCATCCAAAATCGTAAATGCAGGCACGTTGAGTTTTTTTTTTTAACGCTGCGAAAAAGTTCAAGTGAAGTGTGCGACTGGTATGTACTAGAGGAAAACAAGAAATGTTATCGATAATAATGATAAACACGGCAACATTTGAACACAGCCGTGCAAATGTTCACCCGTACAATTTGCAGGCTACAATCACTTCGTTTGTTCTATAGCATGAATAGTGAAGCGTCCGCTGTGGATTCAGCACACTTGGGTGTCTTTTTGACGTGACTGAGAAAGGCAGAGCAGGAGCGCCTGCACAGAATACTAAAAAATTCAAACAGAGACGTGCCTCCTAGTTGCTGGTGAAATGTCTAAACTGTTTACCCAACAGCCGGTGAGCACTGTGAAACTTACATTGCCAACAAAACGAAAGCCGTGTGCACGTTATTTTTTTTGTACCTTCTTCTGTACTGTGATAGCTATCCACGATTTCAAATTCGCCCCGCACGCTCTGTGTCGACGGAAAGATGTATCCTGGCCGGTGCGTCACACTTCACTGCTTCTCACGGTTTTTTTTTGCCGATAGTTGGATAGCAGAGATCAGCAATCTGCGATGCGCGGAATACTGAAATTCAGCCGCCAGCACGACGTCCCGACTCTCCGCACTCCCCTGGTGAAAAAAGCTGGCTTCTTATCTTAAGGCAAAGGTGCAGTTTGTACCTCAACTGGGTTCTCACTATTCCCCTCTGGAAATTTCATTTTATGACATGCACCAAGAAGGTAAAACGTATATTTCACTTTAGTTTCCATTCTTTGTTATACCACCTGCACAATTCCACATTTTCCTTTCCTTTCAAAGTGTCACCCTCCTTTATATGGTCGGGCCGCACAAGGCCTCAAGCAACTTTGCGCTCCACCTTAAAAGGTTGCCGGCCCGTGCAATAGAGAGATCTATCTAAAACCGCGGTTTACATGGCCTTCTGAAGGCCAACTTCAGCTATTTTCGGAAGTGAATGCAACTGAATGAAACTCGATGGGTACGTTTTCTTTTTGCATATTGCCGACATTTACGCCAAACTACAGGCTCAGAGATGCCATGATTGTTGGCAAATGAAATCTAAAGATTGCCTCGATACAGCTAACCTGGCCTGTGAGAGTTAATGGCAACACTGTGTATGTGTCGGCACATTTGGCATGTCAACGGAAGTGATCTAGCTGGTGGCATCGCTAATTTGGCCGCTGCAGCGTTTACTGTGCTGGTTACAAGGGGATGGCGAAGTTGTTCGGCTGTTTTCTTCCTTTCTTCGTAGTATTTGGCCCACGTTTCGCTGGTTTGGTGCGTGATTTTCTGGTTCCTGTGGACGAGTGTGCCATGGCCGGTAGTTGGTTTTACTTTGTAGGCTCCTCAAACCACTCACCCAAGACGCAGAGTGTTAGCCATCACGGCTTTCTACGTGTCAGTGGCCTCCTTGAGAAGTCGATCTGTGCGATCAGGAGGGTTACCAAACAAAACGGCATGCCCATGTTCCGATCATTTCTTGCCGCAGTCCTATCAGGACAGCGTTTAACAAGCATTTGGTCATTGTACGTACGCCTGTCCGTGCGACCGTCCATGCGTGTGTCTGTTGGTCCCTCGGTCTGTCTATTCCTCCGTCCATGCATCCGTGCAGCCGTCCGTTCATGCGTACATGCTTTCATCCGTGCGTGCTTTGGCCCGTCCATCTGTCTGGCCGTCCAGTGAATACTCCAAGTACCGTCATCTGAAATATTTTCATCAAATAATCATCACAGGACATACTAAGGACTAAACGAGAGGTGTCAACCCATTACTACTTCTACTACTGCTCCTACTACTACTACTACTACTACTACTATTACCACAACCACTAGATACATACATACATACATACATACATACATACATACATACATACATACATACATACATACATACATACATACATACATACATACATACATACATACAACGCGGACGCATGACTCACGGTATAAGGAGCTCCGTCCCTAAAACGGCGAGGTAACAGCATAATTTGGGCCAGAGTCACCACTGTCGAACACCTCTGATACACTGTCAGTCTCGCACATAGTATTTGACGCTCCGGAGGTTTCTACCAAACGTTACATCATACGTAGACTGTGCGCTTGGTTTGTTGCAGTTTTGATATCGCGTATTTTTGTCTCAAACATGTTGAGAATTTTAGCTATCGGGCGTGGGCAAGAGCGTCTGGAACACAAAATTGCCATTACCATGACATGGTCAAAAAATGGCTGGAGTCGGCCTCCAATGCCTACGAAGCACCCAATCACAGACGTCTTCGCTTTCATTCTGAAAAAGGTCAGGGTAGATGTAAGGTATTTTCGCGTGTCTTTTTATGTTTGGGGTCTTTGTTTTAACTCTGCGATATGACTTTCCAGCCGAACGTGCATGGCCAAAACGCCAACTTTATTACTCCGGTAAGGCCAACCTGTGATCACTGTCTTTCGCCAGTGCATTTAATTGTAATTATAGTATCTGCGTTCATAGATCGCCTAATTTTCAGCGTGGCCTGCAAATCCCGACGACTAATCTTCTGTTCAATACGTTTAAACGGAGCTGTCCACTAAAGTTTTGGTTTTAGGGTGGTTCTCTAGGCGGAAAAGCTTCTAATGCAAGCTGCGATTTAGAAATGCCGGCAGTCGGTGAGGCACCTTGAGATTGAAAAGTTCTTCAGAAGAAATCACTTGGAGAACTCGGTCCAGGTCGAGTTTGCAAGCATTCAGGTTCATAAAAATTTCATGGGCTGATTATAATCTCATCACACAAAGGAGGTACATGAAAATAAACTCCTGAAAATAAACGCAAAGTTCTGAGGTCCTTGTGCAAAAATATTTGCACGTGTACCAGCCACTTTGTACATAAGTTAGATATATATATAAATATATATATATATATATATATATATATATATATATATATATATATATATATATATATATATATATATATATATATATATAGTCTAGTAGATCCTCCGTGAGCGGTCACAACGTGGTTTATTTCGACGTTTCGGCCTAGAGTCTGGCCTTCATCAGGAATGACTTTCCAGCCGAACGTGCATATATATATATATATATATATATATATATATATATATATATATATATATATATATATATATATATATATATATATATATATATATATATATAGGTATGGGATATAGCACAACGGGAGCGTTGTCAACAAGGATAAATATATTTATTTCCCAACAGTCTTGGGAGGGGTCCTCCCTTCATCACGGGATAAGTTATACTGACATGAGCTTCCAAACTTCGTTGCTGCCACGTCCCTCTCGCCTTGAAAGATGTTTGCGAGAGTGAGAGGGAACCAGAAAAAGAAAAAAAACAAAATTGGGGAGAAAAAAAGACGAAAAGAAGAAAGAAAAGAAAGAAAGTAGAAAAGAGGAAGAACCACTGTCAACACTGAGAACGAAGCCAACTGTCCGTTGGCACTAATTTTGAATGCCCACTATCAAAAGACAGAACATTCTTAGCCCTCCTGGGCTGATAGCACCAGCCAATACCCCAACAGCGTCGTCACACTCGTTTGCGAAACCCTCCTGCAGAAAGTAAAGTTAAAGAAAACAGGACAAAAAGAAAAACAGAATGACCAATGACCTTTGCATGGTACACGGTACTACGTACATAAGGTGTCTCACAATTTTAGGAAAAGAGCCAGCAGATATGACATTGTGGTTTTCCACCCCTTGCAAGCTTTCAAAAGTGCATGTACTTACAGCCACAGGAATAGTCAATCTTGCACCATTCCTCACTAGAATAGGTTTACTGAATGTCAATCTAATGTGTATTAGATACCGCTAACACGTGGAGAAGTAAACATAGGACAAACTGGGGAATGCTTCAATGATCGAGCAAGGCAGCATGCTTTAAATGTTAAGAAGGGCTGTAGTTGTATTATGGCCGGACACCGTAAAGAATGTAAGTGCAGTCCTAGGTTTCATAAAACACGGTTTTTGAAAAAAAAGCAAGCAGTAAAATGAGAGAATTTATAACTTTTTATCAGGAAGGCCAAGAATCAATGCATCAGTACACCTTCACTTATCTTTTCCGGAAAAGAGTATTCTTTTCTCGGTTAAAATTATTTTGTCATAATCACACAGGTGTTGTTGCAGATGAGCCCTGGTCTTGTGCTCAGTATAAAAATGCTTGTAGCACCTTCACTAAAATTCAATTGACAGCGCTCTTTCCTGTTCTTTTTGCGATAAGCTTTTTTATTATAGAAAGAATTTCATTTTCTTACAATTCAGGTATAATGATGATTTTTCTTTGTATCACAACATGGAGCAAATTGCATCTCAATACGGACAAAATCCCGACTTTGTGAAATTAGTGATCTTTTTTTGTATAATTCAGCAGCCTGAGAGGGCTAAAGTTATTTTTTCCTCAAAGTATACTTTCTGTGGAGTAAGTATTCACTGCTCAGATATTCATACAAAGCGCAATATTGCTATAAAAAATGCAAACATAACACAATTTGGCTTTATTCTTGGAAGCAAATATGGCAAAAAATTGCACTAATATTTTTGAGCTTCAAATACCTTACAGAAGCACTTTTACTTAACAGGTAGACCGACTTTGCTTTGAAAAAAATAATCGGCAGTTTTAAAACAAAATTTTCCACAAACATCACACAGACGGCATTATGCCAGGAAGTTATAAGCCACCCACATGAACAAAACTTTTTTTTCTCGCTGAAATATTCTAGCAGTTTCAACGCAATACGTCAGCACATTTTTTTTCCAAATACATTTCAGATGGTCGCCAAAGTGGCTGGGACGTTTGGCATGGAATGGTTCAGCTAAATTTAAGCAAAATAACTCACACAAATAACAATATTTGTTCATCTACCATGGCCACACTAGAAAAAGTTGTTCAGGCATTGTGACACTAAAATTTTGAGTGTCGTACTGCCTGAACAACTTCTTTGATAAACTCCAAACTCACGCCGAGAAAAAACCGCTCTATCACGGTGGTTGTTAAAGGCCTTGCAGCCGTAGACAAAGTTGAAAATAAAAAAAATCAACTTATCAGTGCTCTCACTCCTTCTTCATCATTACTGACATGGAAGATTTTTCGGTCATCCACGTGGAGGTTCAGGAACTAGGCTTGCTTTAGGCTGGGGCCGGGGTATACTACGCAGGACGTCAGCTGCACCCTCTCGTCCTGTAATAAGAGCAAATATGACTTCTCATAAAATAATGTTTTGCTGTCCTGGCAGCACCATATATGAAGAATGTGTAGTGTGTATCCTTTGAAATGGCATGTAATTGACATTACTTTGAACTCGAAGCATACAACCCATATATTCCAATAATTTCGTATGATAAAGATAAGATAGTTTTCCAGCATACAGCGAATTCCCGAATTGGGGTGAAGTGTAAGACTACCGCTCAAAAATGGCACTTACGAAAGCCTGAACACACCTAAGAATCAAATTCCTTATAGGGTAGTGAGCCAGTGTGAAGAACAATTCTTAAAGTACAACGTTCAGAACATGTAGCAATAATGAAAACGCGTAAGAAACTTACCTCTTCATGTACAAACAGCGAAGGCATCTCTGCTCTCTCTTTTACATGAGAACAAATGATCTTGGGCGTGGCCCTAGCGAAGAGGTCTGCAGAAAAAGTAAAAGATTCTTTGACTTTAAACACGCCTCTAAGAATTTGAGGAAATGTGACAATTCAGCAATCAGTGCAATTCCAACTGCCTTTATAAGGGCATCAAAAATGAACAATTTTCTCGTCCTTTCTACCCTCACGAGAGGCTCCGTCCATGGCATCTAATCCAAATTTGACGCTGTGCTTCCTATTTGCCTGCTTTCTAGACGTAAGGCTGCGAACATGTATTTTGTGCCTCTAATCTAGCACAGAAATTTGTCATTTATAATTTAATCATCTTAATTCATTGCTATATGATAAAATATATGATAGCTCGTCCTGTTTTTAAAGAGTTGCGGGCCTCAATAGGCACTGCCTAGCACGTATGAAAGTATTTCTTTAAAAAAAAGTTCTTCAAAGCTTGCTTTCAGAAAAAGCGCCTGGCATATTTCGACAACCAAGCCCATTTTCTGATGGCTATCAGGGGCACGCTATCATGGAATATTGACCACGGGATTTACAAACGTAACCCGTGCCTAAATACTCAGTTAAACACAATCAAGCGAGTAGGAGCGCTCGAACGACATCAACGCGCGTGAACGCCGTCTACGTTGCACAGCCATGGCTTATGCTAGAACTACCGCACATAGCTCCCAAAGTCACGTATACTCTCTCGATTCTGTTATAACGCTGAACATTATCATAGATGAAAGCAAAGCACGAAAACAGCAAACAGAAACGAGGGAAACAACGCACGGCGATGGCCACAACAACGCGCCTTTGAAAGTCTACTAGATCTTTCCCTATTGCTGGTGACACGTGTCCTAAATATTTTGAAAGACCGACGCGCACGTGCTGAGAGCATCGCGGCCTATCAGCACCTCAAACTATACCGTCTTTAAGCAAAAAAAAGCCATTTCGTACAGTGCGCCTCTGTACATATATTTTACTTTTTCTTTCTTTTTTTACGCTTACACCTACAGAAGCACGTTGCACATTTGAGTATTAATATAAATGTTATTACGATGTAGTTTAAAGTGCATCTTGAATTAATATCAATCACTTTAAGCAGTGTAGAGACAGTGTGCGATCGGCAACTAATCGCGGCCTTGTTAAGTGATCGCATCACTCACTGTATGAGTGATGCAGGCACTTACACAACATCGAGCATAGCAGTGTGAACTCGATAAGTCACACGTTTAATCGGGCATCTGCAACAGGCCCGCGAACGCATGCTGTTGTAAATGGCTGGCAGCCTACTTCGGCCAAGCTGGTGCAGGCGCCCAGCTAGCGCTGTATGATTACTACCCACGAAAACAGTACACTCACCGTTAACAGGCCCTCGTTGGCGGCGTCCGCCGCTCCATGAATATTCCTTAATCGGAGCGTCACTTCGAACACAGTGTCATGCGTGACCACCATTGAAGATGCGCCTGTTCGTTAGAACTCACACGGCGACCAAGACCCCAGACCAACGCAACGCATTTGAAAGACGGATGAAACAGAGAGAGCAACGTTGAGAGAGAGGAGGATGAGGCACTGGCGGCAGCGCCGCAGCTGTCGACGCAGGTTTTCTGTGACGCAACTATTCGCTTATCTACACCGCCGTTGCGGGGGCAACGCTGGCCGGGTTGAGCGGGGTGAGCGGGAAACCCGCCAAAGAGGGCGCCGAAAGGCAAACGCTATGGCGCATATGGTGGGCAGCGGTTCGACGTGAAAGGCAATCGAATTGCGCTTCAAGAATTACTCCTTCTAAATGGCAACTCCCCTTTCACCCAGCCGCACAGTGGCGCAGGTTATTTACCAGCCTTGGGTTCCTTGAGTATTTTGACGGAATGTGACTGCAATGGGCGAAAAATAGTGAAGCAAAACTTGCGCAAAACAAAGGGCACGCTAGAATGACCAGAAACAATATATATTTCGTTTTCGGTGGCATTAGCGGGAGAGCATCGCTACACCTTTTCTCAGAGGAATTTCTTTTCACAGTGTCCGTGTCTGGCGATTCCGCGTATGTTGCCGCAAACACTGAATGCTTAGTCGAAGCTGGAACAAATAATTCACAGTCGCGGAAATTTAGAAGGCTTGTCACGCACTACGGAACGTGGCGAGGGTGTTATAACAAACTTTTTGCTGACCACATGATCAGCACATAATTCCATATGATTGCCCCATGAGCTAGCTAAGTACCTGTAGCAAAGGCAGGGCATTTTCTTGCTAAACGTTATTAATATAAACGATGGTTGTGCATAAGGGCAGTGACAGGTTTCCGTGTGAATTGGTCATAGCCCACGTTTTCGAGCGTAGAAGCGCCTCAGCGGAACTAATCAGCTACCACAGCAAGTTAGTAAGCAACGATGAGGTACGAGAATGTGCAGCTGATTTCCATGTACTGAATAGTCCGTGTACGGTGCGTTGACTACCGCCATTCCTTAAGCCACCTCCCATTTAGACTCCCAGTCTGAACAGGTGTGGGTCCATAAACACTAGAAGCAGTCCCCCCCCCCCGCACACACCCACGCACACACACACACACGAAATTCGAGAGTGCACGGGCTGATACCCACACATACCTATTCACAGGCACACACGCATACACGTATACACACACACGGCCACACACACACGCGACCGTAAACGCACGCATGCATGGGCGTACACATTGAAAAATGGAGAATAGCCTGTGATTTGTTCAACCGACGTAATATATGCATACGTGACAATGGGAAGTATGCAATTCCAATCGCGATGGTCCTGTTGGATATACATAGAGAGCATGTCACAGAGCGTGCGATGAAATCTTTCCGTTAAACCATTAGTTTGTGGGTGATAGCTAGATGTTGTTTTATGAGCAGCTTTTGATTCTTGAAGAACTTCACTGAGCGTGCTTGAAAGAAATGCTTTGCCCCGGTTGCTCAAAAGAACACGAGGGGCTCCGTAACGTTGGTAAATAGCATTCAAGAAGAACGTTGCTACTTCGGAAAGAGTTCCTGACGTGATCTAGGCCGTCTCAGCGCACCGGGTCAAGTGGTCAACTGCAGTGATGATCCATCTCTTGCCGTGTGATGTAGTTGGGAGTGGCCTGAAGAGGTCAATTGCGACGGGAGAGAACGGCTCTGCTGGGCAAGAAAGTGGTTGTAGGGTACTTACTGGAGCCGTAGTGAGCCGCTTGCGGTGTTGGCAAAGTGCGCACGAGGCAATATACTTAGCTACCAATGTGGAAAGACCTAGGCAGAAGAATCGACTGCGGATGCGCTCATAGATTTTGTATTAGCCCAAGTGGCCTGACATTGGGTCGTCGTGGGAAGCGCGCAGAACTTCAGTGTGTAGTGTGCGTGTTAAGACGGGAACCCATCGATGATCTTCCGGATGGAAAATGTATCGACAGAGCACACCATCCTCCAACTTGAATAGTCGAAGTTGTTTCCGGAGCCTGGTATTTAGGGAAGAAGCACCGGTAAGCCGACCGGTGAGGTCAGTGCAATAAGAATTGTTTCGCTGGTGAGTGGTAAGTACTGACGGACGGGTGGATGAAGGTAGAAAAGAAATGGATGATATCCAGAAATGATGGATAATTTGATAGAGAATTGATGAAGAAATGATAAATAATTTGACAAGGGGATGTGACGTGCGCCGAAGACTGCGGCAAAGAGCATCGTGACAAAGCGTCGGCATCTTGGTATTGTTTTCCGGTCTTGTAGATGACGTCAAAGTCATATGATTGTAACCGGAGAATCCAGCGGCCAAGTCGTCCCGACAAGTTTTTGATTGTGGACAACCAGAAAAGCGCATGGTGGTCTGTCACAACAGTAAAATGTCGACCATGTAGATACGGCCGAAAATTTTGGATGGAACAGACAACAACCAAGCACTCTTCTTCGGTTATTGAGTACCTCTTCTCTGCAGAGGTCAGAGTGCGGCTTGCGTACGCAACAACTTTCTCGCAAAAGGCATGGTCACGCTGGAGGAGTACGGCGCCGACTCCTTGTGCACTAGCGTCAGTGTGTAATAACGTAGGTGCCTTGTCATCGAAATAACAAAGCACCGGTGGGGATGTGAGTGCATGCTTGAGTTCTTGAAATAAGGCTTCGCATTGATCATTCCAATCGAAGGAATCGGTACTAGCAAGGAACTTGTGGAGAGGAGCGGTAATGGTGGCAAAGCTGCGTATGAAGCGGCGGAAATACGATGTGAGCCCAATAAAACTTCGTAGTTGTTTGGAACGAAAGGGACGCGGAAAATTGATGATTGCAGAAATTTTCTCCGTATCTGGCTGGATACCATCTTTACTAACGAGATGTCCAAGAACTTTTATAGCTGTGTTGCCGAAATGGCACTATTTAGTTGCAGTCCAGCTTTGCAGAGACATGTGAGCGCTCGATCTAGGCGTTGCAGATGATCAGCAAAAGTGGAAGGAAACACGACGATATAATCAAGGTATCATAAAAAAGTTTTCCACTTGAGGCCACCAAGAACAGTGCGGATCATCCTTTCAGATGTGGCGGGAGCATTACATAGGCCGAATGGCACTACGTTAAACTCGTAAAGACCATCCGGAATAGTTTGACGCTAGCACCAGCGCCTTCCAGCGCTGGTACTGAGACGCTGGAGTGGCAGCGTCCTAGTACTCTGCAGAAAATGGCTTCACAGGGTTATAACGGGGGTGCCCAGTCGCCATAAATAAATAAATATATGAATAAAATAGCGCGCAATTGCAATAAAAATTTAAAAAAAAATAAAAAATAAAATTACTTTAATGAGATGCGCATCTCGCCGCCTTCCGATTTCGAACAAAGTATGCTACCCACTGCGCTATGCCACAACGTGCTTAGTGGGTTGTAAAGTAACTATTATTCTGAAGAACGCGCCATTCGCCCTAGAGTTTACAAGTGGTACAGTGAAGATTGTCGTGATATTTCTTTCCAATGAAGCCCCGCCGTGGTGGTCTAGTGGCTAAAGTACTCGGCTGCTTACCCGCAGGTCGTGGGATCGAATCCCGGCGGCGGCGGCTGCATTTCCGATGGAGGCGGAAATGTTGTAGGCCCGTGTGCTCAGATTTGGGTGCACGTTAAAGAACCCCAGGTCGTCGAAATTTCCGGAGACCTCCACTACGGCGTCTCTCGTAATCATAGGGTGGTTTTTGGACGTTAAACCCCACATACCTTCTTTGCAAATAATGATTGCGGCTTGATTCAACAGTGGCGAATTGCTTACGAGCCACGAATGACGTCGGATATTAGTATGAGCGCAAAGTTTTTTGAAGCATTCACATCTAAACTATGAAAAGTGTCACACTGACCAGAGGAGCAGCCATGGATTGTCAGCTGCTGCTGCCGATAGTTTATTTTTTTTTTTGGTAGCCGGTTCCTGCACTTACTACTAGTCAACATGTACGAATGATTTCACACTACTTGTTCGCAATATATGCGCGCACACAAGTGAATATTGAGTAAATTTTTTTAGCGCAAGCAACAATATAGCAGTATACATCTGGCGTGCCAGATTACATATTTGCAGTTATATCGATACCTGCAAATAAGAAACTGCCGAAGAAATTACAAATATGATCTACTGAAAAAGTATGGCAGTGTGTTAATTCACTGTTTTTAAATACAAGTCAGAGAAGTATCTGCTACTGCGCTCAGAAAAAAGCTTTCGGTGACAGCCTTCGTTGCTGAAAGCACGACACATGGATCGGTGTCAGTCCTTGTGCGAACACCGACACAAGGCAAAATAGTTTATTTAGGTTCATGCATGTCTAAACTATACTTTACAGTCATTTTCACACTTTAAAATTGTGTGTACACGAAGCAAGAAGCGCTGGTAACATATACACCGACGTGGCCGGCACGATAGGCTTAATGCTGGCTGGGAGGGGCACTGGGTAAGACCACTCTCAACGCCGTGAGTTGGGATGAGTGAAGTTTCTGCATTTGAGCTTCGGAACACTTCTAACTGTTGCCTGAAGTAAGAGAAGAGTAAGCATGGCTAGACATCCATTTACGCGGTGAGGGTGAATCGAACGACAGCTTTTTCTCTCGCCACCGCTAGGAAACCTTGCGAAGCGATCGAGAGAGCTTATTTACGTTTCGTCAACTTGGCGGCAAAAACGATTTCCTGTTTCTATTAACAGTGTCGTGCAGCTCCAGGCTTATAAACACTGCAACTTGAAATTGTTACAGCAATACATGGCTGATGTGAATATGGCCGGTATAAGCGGGGGCATATGCAAAAAATGTGCATTATAATTACCGCGATATCTACGTGTGCCGCAAGAACTACGTATGCTCGGTATCTGTTGAGGTAGCATCTCTCCGTGCCGTTGAATCCAGTGTTTTATATTCAGCGACACCAAAACATGCCACGGCAAATGTTGCATTATTGTGCATACTGAGCTGGTAGAAACAGCGCGTGCTCCAGTATTCAACAACATTTGCCAGTAAAAATTCCAGCGCTTCCACCGCTTCGTAGTGTGCACCAGCATCACAGTGGTTAAGCCAGCACTACTACCAGTGCGACACAGCTATTTATCATTGCGCCAGTGAATACAAGCGTGTAACAGTGTCTCCAGCGTGTAACACTGCCGAAAAAAAACGTACTGGCATCACACTGCGTACGCTGCTTTTGCAATAGGAATTTGTATAAATTCAGCACGAAGTTAGAAAATTTGCTTGATTATCACCTACCACAAGGACCATGCGTGATCTTGACGCTTATTCCGCTGCGTCCGCGTAGACCACATCCTGGCCCTCGCCATATTATCTCTGGAGGGCCCGAGCCCTTACATTTCTGTTTCTCTCGTCTTACACAGGATTCAGGTTGTTCGGAAAAGGGAGCCAGTTTAGGTGAAAGTGGAGGTGAAAAGAGGGACCCCCTCGGGTGAGTGTGTAGTTGCGGCAAAGTTTAACTAGAACAAAAGTGTTTGGCGAGCCACCGAACAAATTAGACAGGTGACTTTGTGCCATAAAAGTGGTTTGAGAGTGTTCCTCAAATATATTATGTACACCAAGTTCGAAATGTGTCACAAGATGTGCTTGCGGGAACGTGTAGACCTGTTTTTGTGCAACTCAGCACGTTAACCCGGCCTCTTTCTTTCTGTCGGAGATGTAGGAAAAGGAGGGCATACTTTCTGCAGTTTACGATGTAAGCCTGGCTGAGGCGAAGCGTGTTTGGCTCACGTAGGCCCGCCCGATAGTTTGTCATGTGACGAATCAGTCGAGTGGTCTGCTGAGCGTGTTTGGAGAGTCCTGACGACTTCTCCATGTGTGCCATGTCAGTAGAAAAAAGCCCTAGCACCCCAATGTTTTAGACAAAATGGATGAGATGGGCCCCTAGCGTGAGAGAGATAGGGGGAATCACTGAAGTATGTTGCTTCTATCGGCAAAAGAAGAGCTCTGATTTAGACGAGGTAGCAGGTAAGGCCACGTTGTTTAAAAAATGGGTAATCGAGCATATGTGTAAGCGTAGTGTTTTTTTCTATTTCGGCGTCATTATCATGGTTTGCCAAGACCGTGATATCGTCGGCGTAGAAGCTTAAGTGGATTTCGGGATCTGACCCAACTTTTGGGGCAGATGAAGAAGCGCTATGGTAAAGAGAATAGGTGAGAGAACTGCTCCCTGGGGCGTACCACGTGCGCCTATCGTGATGCCTGGCAGGTTGTGATCGGTAAAGGTGTGTTGCTGTGCGGTAGCTGAGGAAGCTTCGGACGTAGTTGTACGTCTTTGCACCGAATTCCAGGGTTATAGGGTTCTCTAGTAGAGTTGAATGTGCAAAGTTGTCGAATGCTCTGGTTTGAGAGTCGAGATTGTGGCGTTTCAGTTGTAGGAAAACGTCCTATGTATAAAGCCGAGGACAAAATCGACAATGCAATCAGATAAGAGATTCTTTCCGTTTAGGTGCTGGCAGAGCCTGGTTCGGTGTACATGCTCCATGAGTTCGCCGACAGAAGAAGTGGGGGGTATGAGCCTGAGGTTAGACGTAAGAAGAGGTTTCCCAGGCTTAGGTATAATAATAAACTTGGCCTTTTTCTATTGTGGTGGCCGGACGCCGCTTAGCCAGCAGTCAATGAAGTATTTAGTAAGGATGACAACTGATTGGTCATCGTGATTACAAAGTGCTTTATTATGATCACCGTCTGGACCGGGGGCTAAGGAAATACATAGCTTCTGTAGTTCGGCTTGAACTTCGGCTCTGTAATAGCTTGGTTGAAGAGCTCGTTAGGAGGACCTGTACTGTCGGGATGCAATACGGCGGAGTATGATGGGCCGTCATCATTCCGATATTCTTCGAGGAATTACGGTAGAAGTAAATCGCAAGAATGAAGGTGTTTGGGGAAGTTGTGTCTTTGGGTAGTATTTGACTGAGCAGGATTATTTAGTGTCTGAACAAGATCAATATCTGAGGCAAGCTCATTGTACCGCCAAATTTGTCGCGAAGCAACTCCCAGTTTTGTCATGAAAGAGTGGCTGCATGTGTCTCTATCCGTCTGCCCAGGTTGGTGAGGGGACGTCTGAAAGTTTGGTTCTAACGCTGGCTGTGCTAGCATTCTTCTAGGTTCGCTTTACAGTTGCATAATTGTTGGAGACGGGAGTCAACTGTGCCGCTTGGCCAGTCTTCTCGTACTAGAAGAGAGGCGGAACGAACATCACTTCGACGTAGTTTTGACCATTCATTTAGGTCTGTGATAGAGGCGTGTGCGTTCTTTGCCCTATAGGTGCGGAAAAAGAACTAGTTGGTGAAAGTGGAAGCTCTGGGAACCCTGTGGCATAGTTGCGTATTTAGGAGAGTTTCGATGATGGAATGGACAGTACCCAAATTCTCTTGTGTTGCATCTTGTGGCATCAGCTAGGCGATGTGCGAACGTTAGGTCCGTTGTAGTGTCTTGGCAGACGCTATTTCCTGTATTTGTTGGAAAGTCACGATCGGTGAGCCGGGTAAGATCGACTAGCTGTGCTGCCAATCCAACCCGACGTTCTTTCGGTGCGTCCTGCGGGTAACCCCTGGCCGAATGAGGGGCGGTGAAATCTCCCTCGACGAGTAGATGCACTTATTAGCTCTGCGTTTCGCGAGCGTTAAGAGGTGCTGGAAGCTGCGTTGCAAGCACTTAGGGTTAGTTTATACATTCAGAATGAAGAGGCTGTTAGCTCTAGCATGTTGCGGCAGAAGCTCAATTAGAAGGTGACCAATGTTTTGAACTGCTAAGCAGTAGGAGATGGTGGTAATTTAGTGACCAATTAGAAACACCACCCGAGAAGGTGCTGGAGGTATGGGTCTAAGAAACGTATAGCCTGGTAAGGTTCGTGGTTTGGAGGGCTCTCGAAAGGCAAGGATATTCGGTCGCGCAGTGTAAAATAGCAGCAGTTGGTGGACAACATGACGCTTCTTGTCAAAATCTCGACAGTTCCACTGCCGAAGCTACAGATAACGGTTTGAAGCTGCCATCATGAGAATTGAGAAGGCGTGTAGCCGCAGCGCAGGGTTGGGAGTCAAGAACCACGTCAGGGAGTGGGTTGTCTTGCCCTTCAGCTGCTTTGTACTTCTTGCATTTTCCTGAGGTGAGATCCCGCTTGGGAAGGCTTGTTGCGAACAAACTGAGCTGTGATTCAACATAGTTGTCGCAGTCAGTCAATTCTGGAGCTAAGGCAGCAAAAAGATGATTAGCGCAGTATTGTTTGTTGTTACGCGAATCACCGCGTATTTTGGCGTTGTGCATTACTATTTGACGCTAGTGATAGCTTCCTGCAATTTTACTCCAAAACGAGCTGTATAAGACCCAAGCACGGTTGGTATACCGGCTAGTGAGTTGTGTGTGGAGAGATGGGGCGTGGTGTCGTGATTTGTATGCAGAAGAAGTCCGTGTCGATATCCAGCTCAAGCAAATCAGAAGAGGATGTGGCGTTAACATGGTTGGGTGGGAAAAAATTGTAGTGGTGGTGCGGGGGTTGTGCGCAAGAAGACGAGATGTAGTAGCTGTTGCGGTAGTTGGAAAGGCATAACTTGTGCTTACTTGGGCCCCCAGATTCGCGATGTGTTCTCTAAAGGCGGCAGCTTCAGCTCGCACTCTTTGAGCTTCTGCTTTGGCTGCCGCTGCCCCCTCCCGAGACTTAGCCAGGGCTTCTTGGAGACTGAAAGTTGCTGCTGATAATAGTGCATGCTTAGAGGAAGAACGAGGAAGGTTCCAGCCTTGTTTAGAAGACTCTGTTCAGGCTTGCTTATGTTGGCTGGGCTGAGGGGGGGCCGGCGACTACTGCGGGCAGTTGTTCCCATGCGGAACCGGCTCTTGTCGCTGCGTTTTAAGTTGCGTTATCTGTTTGCTTCCTTGGCATGATCCAGTGCCAGTAAGATGTGAGCCCTCACACAGAACGCACCTTGGCGTGAAAAGAGGTTGCTGGGGTGAATGTTGGGTGCCACTTTGTAGGCAAAACTTTGGGGCTTGGAAATATGTCGTGACGATCACCCGGTAGTCTCATCCGGATTTCCGTGGTATGGAGTGCAGTGGTGAATGGCTCTCATTTAATAGAATGTGACACCTCATTGGCATCAAAAGAGATGGGAATGGGGTCTCTGCCCCATTCGTTGGGCTGTGAGTATTGAGTATTAAGAATTCCGCCTGACCAGGTCTTCGAACTGCTGGGTTGGCGTCGTCAAAGGTGTCTGAAATGACTGCTGTTGTAGCTTCTGGTGGGGGCCCACTTAGTCCACGCAGGGGTAAGCATGGCCGCCAATGGCGTGAAGTCATCGTTGTTAGGAGCTCAGCTGCTGCGGGGTGTGTTGTAGCGGCAGTAAATGCATTATTGATGTGGTGTATGCGCAGGCTAAAATCATCGGTTAGATTGGATTGCGGTCTCCACTGTCTTCAGTCGAGGCATAGGGACATCTCGGAGTCACCGTTGACCTCACGGACGAACGACGACGCGAATAGCGTTTGGTGATAGTTGCTTGCTGCGTGGTACAACTATGAGTGTCTCTTCGGTAGCAGGCGGTAGGTGGGCATTAGCTGCCATTTACGCCTTTTTTGACGCACGCAACGTTTTCAGCATTCAGGTTGGCCACCTCGAAGGTCCAGGCTGTAGCATTGGGTTGCGAAGATGGTTTATGTGAACAGGCTCACTGACGGAACGCCAGGTGGCGCAGAACGGAGCAGTCCGGGGTCTTTGGGCTCCCGCTTCAGCAAATGATTTTTGTGGTTTTTCGTGTGCTGTGCCTCAAGATCTTGCTACGAGTCGACTCATAAGCTGCCAAGGTTCACGTCGGTAGCGGACTTTCACCGGTAGGTTCATTTTTGAGCATTTTTCGGACTTTTACGCCACCGACCACGCCTCGCGTGCTTACCAAACGCCGAGTTGGCGTCTGCCGGGCAGGACGCGCCCTTCCTTGGACGCGCCCTTCGTTCCACCTGCTGAGCCAATATGCTGGACGGTGCTGCTGTTATTATGGACGGTGATGAACTCCCTCCGGAAGAGTTTGGAGAGGAACACGGCTGGCGTTCCGCCGCGGTGAAGAAAAGCTCGAGGCGCACGAACGCCAGTGCTACAGAGCGTGCCACGGCATGCGGCGAGAATGCCAGGGGCAATTTCAGTGCTACAAGAAAAGCTCTACACTTGAAGAATCAAGTTATCAAATCATCGAGAATGCCTCGACTGCCTAGCGAGCACTGGAAGATTATCGTCCGTCCAAGGGGTGGCTTGGATGTTGAGAAGGCGGGCTCAGCTAGACTTGGCCGGGCAATCGCAGAGGCGGCTGGAATTGTACCCACGCTCATCAGTCAGGACATTGTCTGCCCGAATGCAACGCAAAATATCATAGTTATTAGCACGGCGTCCCGTGCGAACGCTGACTCTTACCTCAGGATGAGCTGCCTTACATTGGGAATGAAGAAGTATGACATCAACACTTACGAGGCTGCCCCGCATGAGACCTGCAAGGGGGTCATCCGTAAGATTGACGCATCGGAGAGCCAGACGGAGCTGGAGAGGAGCATCCTTACTGAAAGAAACCCCACGGCTCTGGGAGTCAGACGTATTAAGAACACTGAGACGGTGGTTATTGTCTTCGATGGCTACAAAGTTCCCAACTTCATTTATTTCGGCACAGCGCTGGTCAGATGCTCGCTTTACCATCGGCAGCATGACTGCTGCTATGCCTGTGGCAGACTCGGGCACAGGGCGGACGTCTGTCCGACACCGGACGAAGCTGTGTGCAAGAGGTGCGGAATCAACAACCCTGATGAGAACCATCAATGTTCCCCGACCTGTGGATTCTGTGGCGGCCCACACGCCACGACGGATAAAAGTTGCCAGCAAAGGTTTCAGCTTCCATTTATTGTGCGAAGGCGGCGAAGAGAGCGCCGTGCGGAATCAGAGCGTCGTAGTCAGCAAACGGTACCTGCTAACGCCGACGAGGGTGTGAGCCAGCCTGCACACCGCAACTCCAGTTCAAACAGTCGTTCTGCTGCAACTGGGGTGGACAGCCGTGACTCATCGCAACAGGCAAGCAGTCGGTCCAGATCCAGATCTCGGTCCAGAAGTCGCTCCCAAGGCCAGCGAAAGGGAACTTCGTCTAAAGGCCGAGCCAAGTCCCGGTCCAGAGATCGTCGTCGGTCCCAATCCAGAGGCCCATCGCACTCGAGGAGCCAGTCCAGGGACCCGCATGGCACAGTCCGTTTCCAAAGCCCACCCCAACCGGAGATGCAGGGTGGCTCCTGGGCTGACCGGGTGCGCAGCGGAGGAGGTGAAAAGGTAACGGGAGGCACTGCGCCAGAGCATGGTCTAGCGGAGCTAAATCAGCTTAGGAAGGAGAATGCCGAAATGCGCAGCATTATTGAGTCGCTGAGAGCCGAAATGGCTGAGCTTAGACGTGTCAGTACATCTCAAGCTACTCTGGCATCTGCTTCTCCGTGTGTAGGTTCTCCCTCTCCTCAACCCATGGAGGTTCCCATGGTCGTGGAAGCGGGCCCCTCGGGTAACCCAGCCAAGCGTAAGGCTGCGACTTCAGCCGAGAATGTGCAGGCTAGAGCTAAATCTGAAATTAAGGAGACTCTAAATTCAATTTGCCTTGAGATTCACAAACTTAATGAGCGTTTCTCGGCGGTCGATCAACGTCTCACAGTTATGGATCAGAAAATAGATATTCAACATGCCAGAATTCAATGTGTGGAGAATCAATTACAGAACGCCGGCCTTATGGTGCAGAGCCCCAATATCAGGGGAGCAGCTCGGATTCACCCGGATTTCTTTCCAGAGGGAACGCCTTTATCGGCGCCCATTCCCATGAGTATCCCCAGTTCGAATAGTACAGTTGCTTCTGTACAGAACCTGACGGCAGGGTCAGGGAGCACCTCCAATGATCAAGATGGCCTCGCACGCTGAATTTCGTATATGGCAATGGAACTGCAGGGGGATCCTTAGCAAAAGGGGCACCCTGCAGCAATTTGTCCGCTCTCACAGCGAGAAGCCGCAAGTGATCCTACTGCAGGAGACGCTGTCTGATAGTGTAACCCTCCCGGGTACAAGGCACATGCAGTTAAAGGGGAAGGCAGAGGGATTGCCACGTTAGTCAGCAACAAGTTCACCTTTGTGACACATGATCTAGGGGTAAGACCTAATAAAACGGAGCTCTCCTTAGTTGAGGTCATTCCGAGTTCTTCCAACCTTTCCAGCATTTTTATACTGAACATATATAGTAGCCCTAGTGATCATAGGCAGCGTTTTAGGACGATCATAGCTAAGGCAACCAGATTGGCTGGGCTCTCTCCTCTGGTTGTGGCGGGGGATTTTAACTCGCCTTTCCGGGCGTGGAACTACCCGTATGATTCAGCTAAAGGCAGGAGCTTGTGGCAGGAGACGGGAGATGCGGATCTCTCGTTAATTACGGACCCGATGTTTCCTACTAGGCGCGGCACATCCACCACCAGGGACTCCACCCCGGACCTAGCTTTCGTGAAAAATGCTGGCTCGGTAGGTTGGGAAAATCTTCTGACGGATTTAGGAAGTGATCATTATATTACAGTTACTAAATTACAGATGGAGGCAAAATCTAAAAGAAAGTTTACTTACGTGGATTGGGATAAATTTCGGGAGTCACGCAGCGCTCGAGCGGAACAGGGGGAAATCCCGGACTCTCTGGGGCAATGGACAGAGATGCTGCTGCAGGACGTTAGAGCGGTTACCAGAACCATTGAGACAGAGGTACAGACAAACAAAATGGACAGTCGGCTTGCGCATTTACTGGAGGCAAAGCAGTCGCTATTGGCCAGATGGAAGGGTCAGAGACTTAATCGTAGGCTTCGGAAAAAGATAGCAGAGTTAAATACACAAATTGAAGAACATTGCAAAAACTTGTCGAGGCAGCAGTGGGATGAAATTTGTAATTCAGTCGATGGACAAATGCGAACCAGAGGTAAATGGAATCTTTTAAAACACTTGCTTGACGAGTCGGGCACTAAATCTAATCAGAGGGGGGTCCTTGCTAGAATACTTCATCTTGCTCAAAAATCCTCCTCGGGCGCGGAGCTATTGGGGCAGCTTGCTGAGAAGTATCTACCGCTAGCAGTTGATTCCATGCAAGCCTATCCGGGGTATATGGGAACACCTTGTGCCCATTTGGATGAACCCTTCACCATCAGCGATGTGCGACGTGCCCTGCACGAACTTAATGGCCGATCGGCACCGGGTCCAGATAGGGTCACCAACAAAGCGCTTCGGAATTTGGAAGATGACTCTGTTGAATTTCTTACTGATGAGATTAATAGGATTTGGAAGGGAGGTGACATCCCGGAACAATGGAAGTTGGCCAAGGTGATCCTCATTCCCAAGCCCGGTAAAGCACCAAGTTTGGACAATCTGCGCCCCATCTCTCTCACGTCATGCGTGGGAAAGGTGGTGGAACACGTTGTCCAGAACCGAATCGCGGACTACATAGAGCACAATGATCTCTTCCCTCACTACCTTATTGGCTTTAGGCCAGGCCTCTGTACGCAGGATGCTATGAAAATCATTAAGTGTCAAATTTTAGATAATCATACCAGAGACACCAGGGCGATCCTAGGCTTGGATATAAAAAAAGCGTTTGATAATGTCCGCCATGATTCTATTTTAGATGCGATCTCAAGTCTCAACCTAGGTTCCTCATTTCATGCGTTTGTCAGATCCTTCCTGTGTGGTCGAAAAGCCATACTTAAAGTTGGAGATCTAGAATCGGATGTGCAAGCGCTGGGAAATAGGGGCACCCCGCAGGGATCTGTTCTATCACCCTTACTTTTTAACATCGTCATGGCTGGTCTCTCGAGGCAGCTTTCTGGAATTTCAGATGTTGGTCATACAATTTATGCCGATGATATCACCATTTGGTGTAGAGGAGGAAGTGATGGCACTGTAGAGGCGGCCCTGCAAGAGGCCATCGACACTACCGAGAGTTTTCTGGAAGACACAGGCCTTTCTTGCTCTCCGGAAAAGTCTGAGCTTCTCCTCTATAAACCGGTCAGGAGGGGCCGTCGACCGCGAGGCTGGGTGCCGCCCCTAGAAAATGACATCCACTTACGTACCAAAAGTGGACGATCAATCCCCAAAGTCGCTTCCATTCGGATCTTAGGTATGACGCTAGAAGCAACGGGCACCAACACCATCACGATTAAAAGGTTGGAAAAAAAGACAGACAGTGTTATTAGGCTCATAAGACGGGTGGCTAACCGAAGGACAGGACTATCAGAGGACAACTTGGTCAGGCTTATACATGCTTTTCTGCTGTGTCATTTTGCATATGTGGCGGCAATGCATGTCTGGAAGAGAATGGAAAGGGACAAGCTTAATGCAATGATCAGGAGAGCTGTAAAGAATGCCCTTGGGCTCCCCAACTACACCCACACCAATCGTCTCCTGCAGTTGGGAATTCATAATACATTGGAGGAAATTGCGGAAGCACAAGAAAGAACACAGGTAATTAGGCTGTCTGGCTCAAAAGCGGGGAGGATGATTCTCGCAGAAATGGGTATTCCACCAGCTCAGATTGAGGCTCTGTACCAAGGGTTGACGAGGGATCAGAAGGAAAACATCATTGTCTCGCCTGCCCCGCGGAACATGCATCCCCAACGTAATGTTGGAAGGAGGAGAGCGCGCGCTCGGGCCCTTCTTCGCCAAGTTGCGGATCTTGACGGGGGGGCCTGTTTCGTGGACGCGGCGCAATATGATGGCCAGAGAGACCGATTCACGGTAGTGGCAATCAACCACAAAGGCATTACAATTAATGCGGCGTCGGTATGCGCCAGAACTGCCAATGCAGCTGAGCAGGTTGCCATCGCCTTGGCTCTTTTAGATCAGCGTAATGAACACATATTTAGCGATTCTAGAGCTGCCATTCGTGCCTTCAGTGTTGGAGCTGTGTGCAAAGAGGCCAAAAATATACTCGGTGATAAGTTGCTTACAACCCATACCATTACATGGTTCCCAGCTCATATGGGAAACATGGACGGAGGGATCATAAATCTCAATGAGTTGGCCCACTCCAGGGCGCGAGGGTTAGCTGTCCGCGGCCATGGAGGACCTTTGGGTCGAACTGGAGATTTCGTAAACAGGGATCCGCCAACTACATATAATGAAATAACCCAACATTTCGCTATGGATAGGAGAATCTTTCCACCTCCACATGCGAAGCTAAATAGAGCGCAGGCGCTTACATTGCGATTACTTCAAACAGAAACGTACCCTAACCCTGCCTTTCTTCACAAGCTTTATCCTGATGTTTATTTAACCAACTCGTGTACAAAATGTGGCGGTTTAGCCACCTTACACCACATGCTCTGGGAGTGCCCTTCGGTACGTGGCACCGATACAGCATCGTCCAGAAAGTGGGACTCCGCTCTCCGGAGTCCAGACATAACATCGCAACTTTGGGCTGTCCAGAGGGCCCACGATGCGGCGCTAGGGCTCGGCCTTACTGTCCCATCGTGGGAGCGGCCCGCCGTGTGCTAGGGCGCACGCCTTCGGACTTGTCAATAAAGTTTTTCCAAACCAAACAGGCTCACTGAGACTCTTGGGCTTTTTAGAGAATTGGTGTTGAATGGCTTGCCTGGAACTTTTCAGCTGAGATGTCGTGATCCTCAACCGTCACTTCTATAACAACGGCAGGCTTCGCTGGCAGTGTCGACAAAGGAGCGGAGTCTCAGAGAGGCTTAGCCCAGATGCTAAGCGTCTTGGTTCCATAAGTGAGAGTTGCACACAAAACATCGGAGCTGTCCTAGAATTGGCATCACCTCTGTCTTCTTCAGACCCTTGTGTCGCTGTTCGAGCATGTGAGGAGCCGTAGAAAAACATGGTTAGAGGCAGCACGTACTGTTTGCCGGAGGCAACGTTAGGGTCGGTTCACGCTAGCGGCTAGCATGCCTCGCGTTTGACGTTTCACGTTATCAGGCATCCGTGCGCGGCCATTTTGTTTGCGCACGTCTGTCATTCTTTGCCGTTCGAATAATGGGTCCAAGACCAATTTTGTACCCTTTCCCGCTTGCCGGAGGGTGAACGTAGCTAATCGGCGACGAAGGAGTGAGTTGGCTGAGCCGCGTCATCTGCTTTCGCCTCTCCGCATCGTCTGCGTCTACCGCGGGACACTTCGACCTGCTTGCTTCTCGCTCCGTATTTTCTTGCCATGTCATACGTGATGTTCCCAGTATACGTTATAGCAGTGAATAGAGCATTTTTGTCTGTCCGGTACTCAAAAAAGTGCACAGCAATTCAAAATGACGCCTCCCAAAGCAGCCGTTTAGCAACTCGTGCCAGCTATCCGGCGTTAGAAACAAATAACAAACGTGTAATGTATGCCCTCCGAGATTTGGGAAGGCTTGCTTAGGCCTAGAACATGATTAACTTGACTAGGCTATCAAAAACAGGGTCGAATCGATTCGAGTACTGTGTTATCGAAGCTAAACGATTCGAATGTAAAGCAAATGAAAACATCTGTTCGAAGCTTACGAGATACACAACGCATGGCAGCCGCTTTATAGATTTCAGGTAGTAGAAAACTGCTATCAGGAAGGCAGCCATCTTTGTGGGAGACTGAAATTGCTTGCAGGCGAAGCTTTTCATGCACTTTGAACATCTCTCCTGCGGACGGCGGCGGCCGATGGTCTACGGCAGCGCGCCGTTAGGGCAGGCTTCCCGCTAGCATGAACCAGCCGTTACAGGCATCCACTCACGTTGGCCTCCTAGCGGTGAGTCTTCACAAGCTACCATTACACAATAAAAATTAATGCCACTTTAAGTTGGAACAACCACATATTAGATGCGAAGCAGCTCTTCAACTAGCCTGTCTAACGCTGTCCCTCCATCCGCACCACTCCACTCAGCGCAGGTGTCCGAGCAGTGCTAAATAGCCCACACCCTCCTAGGAGTAAGTGGTTACGTTAGTTGAAGCGGCAGAGAGCTGAGACGCTCACCGCGTCTCAGCTCTCTCTCGCTTCAACTTCTGAACCACTCGCAATGCTCCGGCCCACTCCTCGCGTCAGCATCATCTCACCCGCACTATCTCTATCCGAGAAGAAGCCGCGAGCAGGTGGGTGCACGCGCTGCGCGCACCTCCACAATCTCGCAGCGCCTGCAATGGACAGTTATAGTATACCGGGTTTACCGGGACACCAGGCGCACCGTGATACCGGGATCAACGTGCACATGCGCAGATGCGTAGGTTACGCGTACCGCTTACCGTATACGCAGTATTTTTAGATTACACGTTACCGTAATAGCGTAGGTGTACATAGTGTACGAAAACCTGGCGGCGCTATCGGACGCCCGCTTCGAAGTGATTTGGCGTAGTTGTTCAAAGATTCACCTTGTTCGCAGGAAATGACTATTTAAAGTGGCTTCCCTTGCCTTCAGTTAGCTTCGACTACCGAGTAATACGGATAAGCTGGCATAGTTTTTGAGATAGCTTTCGATTTTGAACGTGTCTGGGCCTAACTGGAAGATCGGTGTAAGCGAATCTGCAAGGTAAAATTCTCACTTATGGAGCGCGGTTCATATTTATTTACTTTTCTTATCACTAAAATAAACTTGTAACAATGCTTCGGGCGGTGATAAAGGCAGACATTCTCGTTTTCTTTTCTTTCCACTGTTATTACTTCTCAAACCTCTGATAGGTGGCACCACCATCCCAGCTGGGCACGTAAACTACGTAAACGCTATTCCGCTAAACTATATGACGCTCTCCGCAACGAACGTTTTCTGCATAGTAACCTATTTCCCTTATTTTCAACTGTCACGCTAACCGTACACTATAACTGTCTAATGTGGACAGTGCACGTGCACTCTTGCCGCGTGACCGCGCCGACGCGTGGGACGTCGTCGTGGCAATTTTGCCGCTAGTATACGCGTACCCTTCTCGGCTGTCGCTGGTGCTCTAAGGGTTTGCGAAGCCGATTGCGTTCGCGAATGGGGACGTCAACACTGACGACGTGCGAGCCAGGGAAGCCGAACGCATGTCTGCAGCAAAACACCAGCAATACCAACGAGGTATGAGTCAAGAACACCGATCGCGTTCGAGATAACATTCAGTGCCCGGGTAACACCGACTAGTCGCGAGTAAAAAAAGCCGAGCGGAAGCGTCTTCAAAGCGTGCCGCCTTCCGTGCCTTTGAGTTTCAAATAAACGCTACACCAGTAAACGCTACACCAAGTTTTGGTGTAAACCATTCTTCTGGCACCCACGTCAACACCCGTTTTAACTGGGTCAACGCCGTGTGAACCGCTGCTGCTTAGTATTTCATCAGTGTTCTCTTCCGAAAGATGGCCCATAGTTCTTTCGTCACGTGGTCGTGACGTTCACGGAGGCAGCAGACAATGTTGAAGATGAAACTGTTTATTTGGGTCAAGTTGCGGCGGGAAAACTAAAGGTCATATTACAGCAGCGAACAGGCACTGATAGCAGCGACCACAGCGTCAGCTATCAATAAACTGACACGCGACAAAACCATTGGCATTTATACATGTTCGTCGATTATTCCAGCGCTAGCGCTAGTGGCCACGTAAGTTTCAGAGGAATCTGTATAGTTCTTGTTGTCAGCATACTCGCATTCGAAAGTTCTACGAATATATATGAAAGGTTCTCGAGTCGATCAGCGTGGTTACGCAAGGACGCGTAATGACGCTATAACAGAACTTTAGAAAGGAGCGTGGCATTCCGCCTTCTGAAAAGCATGGTACCGATGATTTAACTGAAGATGAGAGTACAACAATAATGCTAGCAATAAATTACAATACAGCAGCATTAACAACAAAATACAGCCTTTCAGTTCGTTAACGCGCTTAAAACCACTATAAGTGCACGACATGGACGACTACGGGCTATGATTGGCGCAGTTGAGCATTTATGATGGCATCGGAACATCCTGGTAGTGTTTGTCGTTGACGCACATAAACGGCATGTCGGCGATGTTCTTCTTCAGCCGTTCGATTGCCAGTAGTGCTTTTTCTGTATTCTTGCGAGCATACGGGAAACACCAAAGTGTAGATCATTGGGTCGTCGTGCAAGGCCCGGAAGACTTCTGGTTTTGCTGTTGAAGGAACGAGGAGAAGGGGTTTGGCTCGAAGGGGTAAGAATTCCTTTCTTTAGGAGAACTCCACGTTGCACGAATAAAGATGTCAGTCTTTGCCTAAATACCTTAGGAAAGGTGTAGCTGTCACCCTCAAGATATTCTAGAAGGCTGCTGAGTTTTGCTCGGTTAAGTCGTCGACACTTATGACTACGAAGTAGCAGACATCAAGCAATCCTCCGGAGGTGGTGGTTTGACAGGGGCGCGAGACGGGCAGTCAGTGTCAGAGTGTTTTCGCTCAGACTGCAAGGGACAGTAACATTCAATTCTGGAAGTCTCAGTCTCTGCTGCGTGAATTGACTAAAATTGTCTTTCAAGTTATCTAGGCAACACAACGCGTGGTGGTCGGTCAAAACTTTGAAGGGCCTGCCGTGTAAGTAGGGGCAAAGTTTGATGTAGCCCAGAGAATAGCAACACACTCCTTCTCCGTTGTAGAACAGTCGGCCTCTGCCTTTGATAGTGACCGGCAAGCAAAACTAATGACTCTTTCCAGTCCGACGATTCTCTGCACAGGAATGACTCCGAGTCTTTGCTGTTTACATCAGTGTTGATTTCCATGTCGGCGTATTCATCGAAGTGCGCCAATATAGTCGGCATTTCTAGACGCCGCTGTAGTTCATGAAAATGCTTCCTCTAGTGATGTTCCGCGCTTTAACTCGACGTCAGTCCTCTTGAGGTTTATAAGTGGCTTGCCCATACAGACAAAACTGTTAGTGAATCGCCTGTGAGAGGTGCACATGCGAAGAAATCGGCACACTGCCTTCGTGTCACTGGGCGTTGGAAAGCCGGTCATGGAAGCCGTTTGAATGGGTTGCTGATAACGTAGCCCAGGAACGAGAGCTCCTCATCTGCGAAGCGGCACTTTTCTGACTTCAAAGTGAGTCCGAAGGTCTTGATTGCTTGCAGCACAGCCTTAAGGTGCCAGATGCCTTTGTCAAAGCTTTAGGAAAGCACAACATCACCCATGTACCCAATGCAAGTTTGCTCCTTGTAGCCAGCAATTACTGTATCGATAACTCCTTGGAAGGTAGCAGCGGCCAAGCGAATACTCAAAGGCATTACCTGGAACTCGAAGATAAAGGCAGTCTTTTTTAATAAAGGCAGTCTTTTTTCGGTTTCTGCTGTCAACCACGATTTCCCGGTAGCCTGCCTTGAGATCCATTGACGACAATACTCACCGTTCTGGAGTCGATCAAGGGTGCCGCCATTCCATGAGAGAGGATACACGTCCTGCTTCTTGGCTTTGTTCAGGCGATGATAGCTGACGCAGATACGTAGAGTTCTGTCCTTGTTCTTGACTAACATTACAGAAGACGCCCAGACACCATTCGACGGCAGTATTATGTAATCCCATACCATTTGATGGGCTTGTTTTTTTTAACGCCCTTGCCTTCTCTTGTCAAAACTCGATACGGGCTCTGACCGATAGATCGGGCACTTTCATCCAAGAGGCAGTAGAATTGGGCGTGTTGATATAACATGTTAAAAAGTGCTTAACAGCGCAAACGACAGCAGGAGATAGAAGAGACGAAACAGAGTGCTGAACTGCCAACAGTTTATTCCTTGTGGAGGTCTTCGCTTTTGTATAGTCACCAGTTGCACCAGTCATGCGTGAAACACAATGATGATGCATAAGTATGTCACACCGACAAGCAAAATACCAACTTTTTTATCGCTGAGCGTGACAGAAGAAGTGCTAACACAAGAATCTTTCAATGAGCATATTGACGCAAAAAATACGCGGTATTCAAACTACGCGCCTAATGTCGTGCGCCCCCTAAAAGACCAGTGGCCAGATAATGAAACAAGAAAAGGCCGTGATGGCCGTGGCTCCTCATCACAGAATTTTCACGAAAAAGTAGTGGGGCACTGCTCGAGGTCTTCTCGGAGGTTCATTCGTCTTTGAGATTGCCTGATAGGAACACTGCTAAATTTTCCGTGGCTTTTCGGACACAAGTTAGGCCCTAGAAATTGTTATTCTTAAACCATCTGGATCATGCGTAACAATATCTAGTGACGATAGTACCCTCTGAAAATATTGGCCCGCAGCCACTCGTGCTGCAGTGAACGGGCAGCCATCCTGGCTTATAATGATCCACATTGTACATACGTTCCTTCAGCCTCTCATTGATGCAACGACCTGTTTGACCGACGTAATATCTTCCACACAATAACAGCAGCTGATACACCACATTACAGGTACAATATCTAACTTTATTTGCATGCTTAAGAGTGCAACTGAGGGTAGGTATGGACGGACGAACGGACGGCTTGCACAGGCGACTTAATTTTGAAAGGGCCGTAAAGACCACCTTTACAATGACTTGCTGTGCCACTTTCTTAAAATTGGGTGCTATCTTGTGCATATACGAAACCACGGCGAAAGCTTGTCTAGCTGTGACGGGTTGGACAACGTTATCGTTTCTTTTGGCCTGAAGTTGACGCAGCAGGACTTCAACAGTGGACACTTGCACGTGGCCGGGGTAACCAGCCGACGTCAGCTTTGAAGATTGCTCAACAACACTTTAGGTAATCTTGAATTTTCCGCACCCAAGATTTTCGCACGGCATTCGTGTATAAAAAGGAAGAACTTCGGAAGAAATAAATTATTGGAAGTTCAGCGCTCTATCTCATCTCGACTATACCCTCCTGTCGTTCGCGCTGGTAAGCACTCTTTTTCACTTTCTTCTGTTATGATTCGATGTTTCTCGACAAGGGTTTGTCAAATTGTTATCAAGGACAAGATGCAGAGTTTTAATTTCAGGTGCAGAGTTTTGAGCTGGTCTTGCTTGTGCTTCGAAAGGTTCAGGTCATGTCAAAAGTGGCTTGATAACGTCGTTTTCAAAGCATCTTTCGAAGTATCAAAGGAGGCAAAATAATCGGCGTCAACGAGTTCTTGCATTTAGGCGACCGTCACACCAACATTGAGGCACCTGTATTCATGGCTAAGGTTAGTCACCATTACCTTCCCTGTCCACTGGCTCAACTCGGCGATCCGTCTTGCAATGCAAACCTGACGGCTAAGGACTAGGTGCTTATTGCCCTTAAGGACAGCTTCGTTGTGTGCGGGCGTTGTAGTGCCACCGGAAACGATGAAACGTGAACAAGGCGGAATAGTGCCTTGGTCTCCCAGCACATTCAATACGTGATTCTTGGGCGTCGTGGTTGCCAGCAGCGTATTTTCTGAGGTTATTGTTGACTCAGACCTCAGGTGGATGACTGCACCGTGTTGATTTAGGAATTTCATGCCAAGTATCAAATCCCTGGTGCGATGTTGAACGATTACAAAGCTCGCAAGATAAACCTGTTTATTTATAGTGACTGATGCAGTGCAGAGTCCAGCCACACTAGAGCAGACACGTGGTGGCCGTCGAATATCACGCCGTGTTCACCGGCTTGTCCTCTCGCATTGCAGTTGGATCGTGGTGTCGGGTCACTGTTATTTTGGTTTATTTCCTTGATTTCACGTTGAGTGGTAAGTTCGGGCTGTGAAGCTTGGATGTCTATGCCACTTTCATATTGCGCCGGGTGCCCTAGACTTTGTTGCGTTGTAGTCGTCAGAGGCAGCGCAGGATATTCAGTAGGTCGTCGTACAGCAACCGCACCTCGATCAGTTGCTGCCCTTCAATTTCTATATATGGGCTCGGGGAATGGCACTGAGGAGGACCGGTGTACTGGGGCGGTGCGGTGACACGTAGCGGCCCGGTGACGGTGAGGTCATCGGTGTGTCTATTGCCCTACTGCGAGGTAGTCAGCAATATATCGAGGTCGTTAACATCGCTGTGGACACGGCGCATTCAGGTCGAAGCCTCATAGCCTCATCTGTTGGTATGGGCAGTGGTGGTTGTGTGGCCAGCTTCGCAGCAATGGTAGCATAGTGGGTGGTGGTCGCGAGCACGCCAAGTGCCTGTCTTCCTCGGCGTGTGCCACTCGCTGGCTGGGAAGAGAGAATGACGACTTCGGGGGTGGCGGTGTTGTCTAGCCGTGAAAGTGCGTGGATGCGGCGTCTCAGTTTGGGCACGGAGGAGGGGCTGGCATTGGGCTATTGCAGCATAGCTTACGGCTTGCACCTGCGGCTAGGGAAGCTTAAAAACGTCTAGCAATTGCTAGATTTCTTGGCGTACAGCGTCCGCGATGAAGTCCTCTTGAGGTTGCGCTAAATGCAGAATGTTACGCAGCTCGGATCATCTCTCGCAGGTTGGGGGTACCTAGAGCTTGGATGTCGGCGCAGCTTGTTGCCGAAAAGCTGCGGTTGCATTTAGTTGTCTACATTTCAAGTGTCTTCGCAATGGTAGATGCTTCTGAAACGATTACGAATTCGGTGAGCGTCTTCGGCGGGCTCTTGATCAGCCAAGCGAAGAATTGTTGTTTGGCACTTCTCATAAGGAAGCTCACTTTCTTCTCGCTGGTCAGGCTGGGATCGGCGTGACGGAGTAGCCGTGTCATCTCTTTGACGAAAATGTTCATGTTTTCATTGGGAAGATGCACATTAGTCTCCAGGCAGTAGCGGCATATTCGTTGCGGCGACGCTCGTGAATGTGCTCAGGAAGAGATCACAAGTACGTAGCGTAGCATATAATCTCGGTTATCGAACCACGCCTTCGCTGAGTCTTCTAGGTAAGTAGACACAGCTCAGTTTTTCAACGTGGTCCCAGCTATTCAAGGCGGTGACTCGGTCGTACGTTTTCCGCCAGCTTTTTTGGTCTTCAAATAATAATCTCCGGAAAGTGGGAGGCTCTATGGGCTGCCAGAGAAGAATAGGTGCTGGCTGCGCAATGTCTGTAATTCTTCGTGCGTTCGATGTCAGCATTTGACGGTGCTTGGTATTTTCGGGAAGCATCCCGTACTCTGGCTCAAGTCCTCTCAGCCTTCGGCTGGCTGGCTGCTCAGCGTTGGCGCCGGCGTCTCTTTCATGATGTGGGCTTGGCTCACCGTGGTAGGGGGGAGTTTGCTGCAAAGGCTGGGAAGGCCGGGAAGCACTTCTACCAGATGTCACATGGTCGTGACGTTCGTGGAGACAGCAGACTATATATTGAAGATTAGACTGTTTAATTGACCGAACTTGTGGCCAGAAAACGGGAGGTCAGAATATAGCGACACATGGGCACTGATTGCACCTACCAGAGCGTCGGCCATCGACGCTCTGGTATTTTATTTCATCCGTGAGCTGACAAGCGATGACGCACGTTGGTGGGTATGCATGTGCCGTCGAATTTTCGAGCACTAAGGGGAGCGTCCACATAAGTTCCTGAAGAATCTGCATTGTTCCCGTTGTTGGCGTCAATGCATCGTAAAGATCTACGACTATCTCGAAGGCTCTTCAGTCGATCAGTGTTGTTGCAAAAGGCAGCACTTGCACGTTTAATGCCACGATGACACAAATATTTAAAGGGGCGTGGCACTATTGAAGTCAACAACAGCCCGACCAATGTTGCTAGACTAACTATTGAAACCAAAACTAGCGACACAACAGGATTCCCAAGCCAAGGTAAGTAATCTGCTAGTAATAATAAATGTCTATTTTTGTCCTCCTATTCATTAACGTAGTCTTCTGGGTGATTTGGTGCATAGTATAAGAAAAACAAACCAACAAAAACCACACGAAGACAGCGAAGAGGAACTACCACGTAGGGCAGGCGCTGGACTTACAACTGATTATTATTGAAAAATTCCACCCACCCCCCAACATATCCATCAGCAGCGCATGCGTTAAAACAGCCATTTGAGCCGCGTAAAGATTGTACACTAACCGTACAGAGCAAGAAACGTGCAAAACAACAATAAAATTGAATGCACAGCTTAATAGCCATCTGTCAGGAAGCAAGGCGATTGTCAGGCTACTTTAAAAAATGGCTCTCCATCCCAGTGTCGACTTATTACGCAGGGCTTAGGGAAGACTTCTCCTTCAAGGAGATAATAGGTTTTTGTGCATTCAAACTGATCTTATGGCTAGAAAACTAGAAACACAATGAAAAACATGAAAAAAGCGCTTTGTTTTATGTCCTTCCCTTGTGTATATGCGTCTTCTTTTCACGTGTAAAATCAGTTATGAACGTGCAGTCGTCCCTATGGTTAACTCGAACGGTCTCACGTGTGGCTTTCTCTTGCTTTGACTGATGACAATGCCGCCAAGCCTAGACGTGGTATAATTTTTTGCAACTAACGATACATGTAATGTGCGTCGATTTCGCTAGGTTCTGTCTTCATTCCTGCCTGGCTGGCGGATTGAATACATTATTTTGACTGGTCCGCTTTTGCCACGTTTTTGTCGTCAATAAGCTCTTTCACTTGCCCATTACATTGATT